>BJFM01001785.1:155700-177578 GCA_016586285.1 Arothron firmamentum
CACACACACACACACACACACACACACACACACACACACACAGCATGGCATCCATCTGCACCTGTGCACACTCACCTGAACGATCTCCAGCATCTCGGCTTTACTGATGTACCCGTTTCCATCCAGGTCGTACATGCTGAAGGCCCACTTCAGCTTCTGCTCCAGCTTGCCACGTGACGTCACGCTCAGCGCGATTATGAACTCCCTGAAGTCTATCGTCCCGTCTCCGTTAGCGTCAAACGTGCGAAAGACGTGCTCGGCGAATTTCGAAGCGTCTCCGTACGGGAAGAAGTTGCCGTAGATCTTTTTGAACTCCTCCATGGAGAGGTGGCCGCTGGGGCAGTCCCTCAGGAAGCCCTTGTACCACTCCTGGATCTCATGCTCAGTGAAATCGGTGCTCTCCAGAAGGTCCTGCATCACCTCAGGACGGAGCTTGCTGTTCTGCTTCCCCATTTCTGTTGGACCTGTTCACTTCACAACTGAGGAACAGAGGGAGAAGAGAGGAGGGGGTTGGTGGAAAAGCAAAGAGGGAAGTGTACACTGATTAATTTCACTGGTAAATGGAGGGAAAACAACAGAATCAGCTTTATTTGAGAAAACAGAAACGCTCCAAAATGAGCGGTTGACCTGCACAGTCAATCAGCTGTGAGAAAATGAATAAAAATGCAAATGCAGGTCCTGGAGAATCAGTTTTACAACTCAATATCATTAAAAAGTTCAAACACAGAAGTTTTACATAAAAACCAATGTGTGAAATCCCAGTAAACATAAAGCCATATGCTCAAAATGACTCCCCACACAGGATAAAGCATTGCACTAAAACCATATTTATGCTGTAATTAAAAAAAAAACCCAACACATTTTCCCTCGTCACCAGTGCCTGCGAACAGCTGACCTGAGCACGGCAACATCACGTCGCTTCCAGACAATAAAAATGATGATGCACGACGAACAAGGCGTCTGGCGTTTTACAACGTCGAGTAACTGCGGAAACAGATGAGAGACGATGATCCGAGCGGATGACTGAAGTCATAAAGCGCCTCGATGGAGAGACGTTAGCTGGTGCACTCGCAGGGGTCGACTGCTGCAGCGTCACCTTATATCCCACTGTAATCACGCCGTCCTCCAGGCTAACATTTATTAGGGTGCACATCATCATGAAGAGCTTTATTTTGGGTGTATATTTTTTACTTTCATGTTTTTTTAACTCACATATTTGCTATGAAACAGGGCGCGCCACCGGCGGGGCGTCACCGGGTTTTCGCTGACAGACTGACTGGGTTTGGGAGATGATGACAGCGAAGCAGCAGAGGAAGAACCCGTCAGTCTTGCTGTTTAAGCGGCCCTTCGGAGACACAAACAGGAAATGCCTGGCCTCAGTGAGATTGCGCTCTCACCACGCCACAAGCTAACTGCGCCTGTGAGAATATACTGGCTCTTTTTTTTCCCTGCATGTTCGCATTAGGAAAACAGAGGTAAATGCAGGAAAGACTAATGGCATTTTTTAAGCTCTATGAAACATAAGGAGCTTCGCTCTGAAATGAGGAAATAAGCCATTTGTTCACACGTGACTACCTTTTACTGCTGAAAACCACAGGAGGAACATGAGAATGTGCTATTTCTTTCACATCTTCCACTGGCTCAGGTCATCTGCAGCTGATCACACTAAAAACAAAGCGCATAAAGGACTCAAAAGGACTCAAAAAAGGACTTCAACGAGGGAAATATGCCGCAAAGTAAACCCGCACATCCGAGGTGCGATAACGTATCAGGCTGATGAATGACCTTCTCCCAGACAGTTGGAAAACCTCAACCTGCAGCAATAAAACATGGTAAAAATAACCAGCTAGGGGAAGTTATTCCTACAAGTGCGTCTCCTGTTTCCACTTGGAATAATGACAGAAACTGGACTGGACATACCAGAGGAGCATAAGGAGAGCCGTTTTGGTCTCTACGCTGCAGCGCTGCTCAGCCAGAAGCTGGAAGCTTCATGTCGGTGCAGAAAATCATAATAAGGAAAGTTCTGGATCAGGCTTTCACTCTCGTTTCCTCCCACAGTCCACACCTAAGCACCAAAGCCCTGTGTTTGAGCATGTCCCCGCTCTCCTGCTGAAACACCTCTGGTGCCTCTGATGAGGAATCATTCTTCTTTAAAAGAAAATGAAATGTTTTGCAAAAATTTGTTGCAAGTCTTGGATATTATTATTATCTACACACACAAAGAAAAAAGCTTGATATGTCTGTAAAACTGGCTTTCAGGCAAATGGTTCTGCTCTTTGTCCAGATAAAAAACCAAAGATAACCAGTTAACCATAACCAGGTAACCAGTAGGTGGTCTTCATGTGGCTCAGAACAGACATCCATCCATATAAAACACTGAATCCTTACAGTCAACATCTGCCTGTGCAAGTAATGCCTGTATCATATCATCCTTCTTCAGGAGGAGGTTGCCGGTTCATCACCGCGAACATGATCCCACCACCCGGCTTCTGCTTCCATCTCTTTCCCAGCTGCGCTTCCTGTGGCGAGAAGCACCAACAGCTTGGACCGACCACGCCGACGAGGGTTTGCTCATTCAAAACGGGCCCAGGCAGAAGCGGATGGTGAGTCAGACGCAAACAGAACCTGGTCGGGTTGTTCACTCATCTTCACCTGACGCACACGTCACAAACACACTCGACCGTTTAGCTGCAGGCATCGCCTGGCCGCTTCCTGTCTGAAAATTAGAGAAAAGAAAAGAAAATGGAGCCTCACCCAGGAATAATGACTCTGAAATCCCTGCTATCCCATTCACAAAGTCGCGGTCTTTGCTCCTCATTTCATACTTCCATAGTCTTCATCTCCTCTCATTTCATCCTACACACAAACTCCCTCTCTTATGCAATTTTAGTGCAGTTACCATAGAAACCTTCAGAAAATCCCAGAGCCATTGATGAGCGTCTGGCTGAGTGCGCTGCATCCACACCACAGTCCTCGCAGTCAAGCACACATAATCAGTGATTGTGAAGCGTGTGTGTGTGTGTGTGTGTGGGTGGGTGTAGAGGTGGTTGTGTGGGTGCAGGTATCTGAGGCGAGTGGCATGAAGTCAACCGTGACCAAAATTACAGCAGTCTTTGGATCCTTCATTCCACAGCCTTTTCTCCTCGTAAAAGTCGTTGATTTCAGCTGCATCCAGCTATTTTTTAAACATTTCTCTGGACTCTGATAGAGTTTGTTCTCACTTTCACTTTATTCTGCAAAGACGTCTGGGTGGATTCTCTCGAGGGGCCCTCGGTGAAGTTTTGCTTACGGGAGCTTCCAGTTTATTGCACCACATTGTTTAAGTGGAGCTGAAGAAGAATTCTTGACCGGAAACTTGCTTGTCGCTCACTGGAGGAGTTGCATAACAGCTATCTTAAATGTCAGCGGGCCTTGGAAACAAAAGGGAGACGTGCAGAACCACAAGATAGGAAACAGAAATGGAAATAAAAAAAGATGCTGACTGATGCATCTCCATCCAACAGGGCCTCAAGAGACACCTTCTTTTTTTCCTGCTGCTGATAAAAACACAATTAAATCCACCAGCCAAACCAAAACGGCAAGAAGAAACCCGCAAAAATCCTAATCAGCTGAAATAAAACGCATAAAATTGTAGGTTAAAGCCAGTCCCCAAATGGCAGAAACCAGACGACGACTGGTAGGGGAGGTGGGAACACGCAGACAGGCACTGGCCGCATTCCAGTCAGTAGTCCAGTCCAGCCACTGGGTGACCCAGTGGGTGACCCCAGAGTAGGGCGTTTGTGCTACTTGGACCAGAGCCAGTCTTCCCAGGATCAGTCAGGAAGTGCTTCTTGCATCTCCCCCCCCCCCAAGTTCATTTTACAAATGGCTAATGAGCTGTGGATGTTTAGACGCGCTTCAGGTTGCTCGGAGCAGCAGACTGTGGTCACATTTTTTCCTAATTGTCCATTTTAATGACTTCGGTGGGACCTTCTCGGTCTTGTCACGATCGATCGGTCAGGCTGAAGTTGGACACAGTCAATATTTCCCGTGAGGTTGCTATGGTGACAGACGTGATAGGAGGAGGAGGAGGAGGAGGAAACAAGCAGACAGAGTCCACACTCATTCAGGTAGTGAGAAACATAAAACGACACTTCCTGGAGTTCATTTCAAAATTCGTTTGAGGGCTTGTGATGTCGGCTCTGGGGCATCAGAGTAGGAGCGTTCCCACACACACGTTTGGCTCATCAGTCCCTCTCTTTCATCGTCATCGTCATCATCGTCACGCGCTGCCCCCTGTTGGTGACTTGGTGCAGGGCGTGACGATGATGACGATGATGATGATGACGATGACGATGATGACTACAGTGTCTGACATTTGTCTACCTTTCACCGCTGTTCTTTCATCAGAAAGTTGGTTTTCAATCATTGTCTTGGAGAAAACCCATCTAACTTGCTGTAAATACCAGTTAAGGGAGGGATTCACACTGGCCTGTGACCAGAACTTTGACACAAGGAAAGATGATGAAAATGGTTTGATTTTTTTTTTTTTTAAGCATTCGACAGGTTTTTTTTTTTCTTATTTTGTGATATTTTTTTTTCATGAAATAGATAAAACTCCCACAACTTTCTCGCACCTGCTAGTTTAAGGAGTGGGAAGAGCGTAAAATGTGCCAAAGCTGAACTAAACTTAATAAAAGATGCTTACAGGGCAGCTGGGTATGCCTGCATCACAGCAAAGGCAAGGTTGTGTCTGAAAGGGTGCACATGCAGAGGAAAGTCGAAAAAGAGAAAGGAGAAGAGAAAACATGACTCAGACAGAGCCTGAGAGGGGATGGTTCCAATAGAAGAAAGCCCCTGAGGATGTTTAAAAAAGACACACGGCTTCCTGTGGTCAAACAAAATATAGAAACAGGATATAGCATCACGGAAAATAACAAAGGGAACGGATGTGACATCGCGGTGCAGGTCGGGGGTCAGGATGAATCTGGGGATGTGCTGAACTGTGAAAATATTCAGGCGGATGGCCGCAGGAGAAGGCAAACCGAGTCATGTTACAGCAGAGAAAGATTACCAAGATTCAATATTTCCAATTTTTGAAAAGGTCTGGGGGAAAAACTAACCATTGCTTTTAAATTGCCATCAATTTCGTAATAACTGAAGAGGAAATGATGATTACAGGCATGAAAAGGGTACTGGGAGTAAGTGAACCTGGGTTGTACTGGAAGTAATCACAGAGCACGAAGGCATCGCAAACGGAGAGGAAAAGCTGCGTGTGTCACCGCTGCGCAAAAGATGTCAGAACCAGCATGTTCTGACCAACCTGCCACAATAACACGGAGGCTCAGCACCTCGCAGAGCAGAGCAATTTCCAGAAGATCTGTAATTACGCCGGCTGGGCGACAGATTTCTGCTGTTTCTTGCTTCACAGGCTGCAGGGAGGAATGTGTAAACACTGAAGAGTTGCACACAGCTGCAGACCTGGTCATTCCCTGAAAAGCATCTTTACAATCAATCCCAGATAAGAACCATCACTAACTGACTGCTTTGCTTTTACTTCTGCTTCTGTCACTCCTACTGATTTATTCCTCTCCACATGATCCTGACGGGTACAGACCAGCTCCGTCTGGTGCTGACCCCTCATTTTGGTCTTGTTGCATTTAAAAAAAATTAAAAAAAAGAATTGAAATTAAATGTGGTGCATGGTGACTCAGCATCGAATGTTCAGCCACAACGGCGTCATTCTGGTCGGCAGATTAATTGCCGGCTTGGTCTCAACTCACATGAAATGCATCCTCGCCCAGTGATAACATACGCCAAATTTAGGCTCGAAGTAATGACTGAACAGAAAAGATCCTATTGATAACTATCAGAATTCCAACTATGACTTTGACACCGAAGAAAAAAATAGGCAAAGATAAGAAACAGCTGAACAAATGTTACTTTCCAAAGCCTCTAAATCACTGTGGTGTTAAAATAAGCTTTAAAACTCACGGATGTAGCTCTTAAACAGAACTTTCTGCCTCATAACTCAGCCTGTCACTGGTGTCTGCAGCCACATGCGCACCATCGCAGTCACGTTTACTCTGCTAACACCGAGCTGACTCCAGTCTCTGAAATCCTGTTTGACAATCGCTATTAAATTTGAAGGGACCCTCACGACAGCTGTGTTACTGAACACTAACGGTAATATATTCAACCACAGCTAATATATCATTGTCTTTCGGTCTCCTTTTTAGAGAACTAAGCCTATTTTATCTTCTTTCCTGACGTAAATAAGATAGCAACAAACGCGCCATATGGCTGATATTTTAAGACATACAGTACAGTTGTCTGATTGAATTGTCTAATTAAGTCTTTTACTTATGACCTTTTAACTAAATTGATGGGGTCAATGATGTGCTACCAGTGCTGCTCAGTCTTCAGTGGGAGGATGATGCTGCTGCTGATGCTGCTGATGCTGATGCTAACAGCTGGAACAGTGAAGCAGGAGACAGTCATCATGTGAGAGGAAGTCTAAAAAATAATACTACTGCTGTTTAGAAGTTATTATAAGTCTCTACAGCACAACATGACTGTCTGTTTTTCCCTTATTTTTTCTGTTCTGAACGCTCACATTGTACTGAATCTCCAGTTGACTGACAAAGGGTTAGATGTTAGGGCTGAATGACCTATGACCTTTTAAAGAAACCTGTTGAACAATGATAAGAAAATGGCCGTAGCAGCTGTCCCTGGAAGCCACCGCCATCGCCACACATCTCTTTGTGAGCTGTCCTTTAACGGCCACAGATGCTTGAAGAACTTTAATCTCATTTAAGCAGAATGCTGCACTCTCTGCAAACAGAGCTCCGCCGATCATTAACCTTTGCCCCCGTGAAGTGGAATGTTCTACAGCGTAATTTATTGGCTTCTTCCAGGACCCACTTCCCCTTTCTCCCACCATCTGACTGATGAGCAGGGATGAGAACAAAGTCCTTGTATTTAGCTAAAGGTCTAAACACCATTTGAAACCCATCGTAATTCTGCCCTGCACCCTCTGTTTAAACACCGACTGGCCAAAGCGAATAATCCAGGATCCAGACCTCGTTTCATGTTTCATGTCAAATGTCAAACTTATGAATGCATCTTTTTTTTTTTTCCATGAGCTAATTGTCACTCGGGTCCACAGTCGCAGACACACACACAGATGTCAGAACCCGCTTACCTTTCAAATAGGAAAACACAACTTATATGAAGTTACCAGTACGCAGATAACCTGCAACCATGTTTGTTGAGGGATCACAGTCAGCAGCAGAATAACTAACCCTTCAATGAGAATGCACTCGGATGCGTTGATTGTGCATCCTGTCAGTGTCAGTCGCCCACTTCCTTTTTGTTGCAACCTACATGTCGAATGGAAATTAAGCAGTGAAATGTGTCAGAGCCACCTAAAATACCTATAAAGGAAATTACAGGCCATATTTCAAAATATCACCGCGGCAAAGAAAAGTGAAACTCGTTATTTTTTTTTCTGAATAGATTGACAAACGTGAGCAAGAAATGATACATGTTTTGTTTTTGAGGCGAACGCCATTAAAGATAACAATCTATCCATTTAATCCCTATTGATTCAGACTGCTGATCTTTTATATGAAGCGTCCACAATGTGCTGCTTTGATTGTTCCATAAAAACTGCTTAAATTAAAATATGATTCATCAAAATAAAATAGCTATTTTTTTTTAAGTGAAATGCCATTTTAATCTAGTAAAATATGTGGAAATTATCCATGAAAGTGCCCAAAACATCTGAATTCAAGTCCCACTAAACTATAATATAGTCAAACATCCTTTTTGTTGAAAGACTGTGTATAATATTTTTTCCTGAGGTAACTGACAGCCTGGTTGATTCCGCTGGTCAAACACAGAACAAGTTTGAGGAAAGAAGGGAGGGAAACCGCATCCCTGCAAGTGTCTGTCATCTCTCCCATCTCTGAGGAGCTTTCTCGCTCCACCTCTTTATCTTTTTCGGCTTCTATCTGCGCTGCTGGTCATAAATCAGCCGTTACATAAACGGCCTTCAAGTTAGTTTCCACTAATGTTACATGAGAGCGGCTAAAATATCAAACGGAGAGTCTTGTTTTGGTTTAAACTCTCTTCTGCAGGCTTATACGGATGGAGGCAGTCACAAGTTCAAGTGCTGGGTGGCAGGTTCCTGCACATTTATGCGCATGTTTTTTCATATTGAGGGACCAAGAAATGACTTCTACTCAGCTTGTCCATAATTGAGTTTGCAACATTATACATTTCAAACAGCAGACTAAAGTATTAGAGCAGCAACAATGAATCAAAAGAAATAAAAATCAGCTGAAAGGTCTCGTAGTGACCTTTTCCCCGCCTGGTCAAACATGATTGCCTGTACTGGTGATGTGCACGTAAAGTATCTTGTCACAGCAAAGCTGAAACCTTGACCCCTGCAGACAGAAGCTGAAATTCATCATTTCTGATTGTTTAGTCAAATAGAGACTGCGAGGACACTTTAGACAAAGGTTTGTTACGTGCTCTCGGCTCAGTTCCACTTCATTTCGCTAAAGGAAGGAGGTGGTGCTGGGGTGGAAAACAGCGTGATGCCCACTGCAGCAGCAGCAGAGATTCCTTTTTTAACTTACTCTTACATATAGAGTAGGGTGTCTTCCTTCTCTACAAGCCTTCAGATGCAGAGAAGTGCATTTTTGTGGCGCATACCTCCAAGGTTTTCCCATCCCTGCTCAAACCGGAGCAGGTGGCAGCTGCCGAGCCCCTCCTCAGCCTGTCTTTTACTCTCTGGCAGCAGAGTCCCAGCCCACACCACCGTCTCTAACATTAGCAACGCTTGCAGGGAGAGCCATGTGGAGCTGCCTGTCACCCCCAGCTACAGCAAGCAACACACACACACACACACACACACAAAGGCTGCACTCCCTCCGTCCTCGTTTCACATCGTGCATTCCTGAAGGGGCTGAAAAAAAAATAGTTTTCTCAGCGAAAGAACCCCGGAGCGGCTGGGAGATACCATCAAGAAGCATCAGCTGCATTCCACTGCATTCACAGCCCAGTTAGCTGAAGTGCACAGAAAGATTGTTTGCAAACTCTCAGAGAATCTCTCTTAAAAGACAACTTAACTCCAACTCCACTGGGAGCGTGTCTGGGTCCATGCTTGCTGCACCGTGCACACCCCTCTGGAAGCAACCCTCCCTGCTAACGCACAAATAAACAAAGGGAAAAGGCAGAAGGCTCACCTCACTTTACCGCTAACGAATGAGCCGTTCAGCAGTCCATCACCCGCTTCTTTCTCTCGAGAAGTTTGTGGAGGCAGCAGTTGCAGAAGACGACGCAACAGGCAGGAATAAAGGAGGGAAGAACGGATGAGAACGAGAGAGGGAGGGAGAGAGAGAGAGAGAGAGGGAAAACAGCAGGGGGGGAGGCGAAAGCAGAGCGAGAGTCTGTGACAGCGCTAATGCTGAGTGACACACACGCCGCGTCTCCGCGTCTCAACAGGAGGCGAGTTAAAAGCACAAACTGATCCGACCCTCCAACCGACTGGATGCCTGCCTCTCCGGCTTGACGTCAGCGCGGTCACATGACCTCTCTCTCTGGTGTGGAGGGGAAGTGAAAAAAATGGGGGGGAGTCAGAGGGAGAGAGATAGAGATGGAAAAGCCTACGTTGCTGTGGTAACAGGCACACTGCACTGCAGTGATTTCAATAGGTCATCTGACACACACACACACACACACACACACTCAGAGGAAAAATATGAAGAAATGAAGAGAAATTATATATACAATTTGTTTTTTTTGTTGTTGTTTTGTTTTCAGAGGCCAAGCTAATGGGCTACTGGGTGTCTTTCCGAAACTAAACTCCAGCCATAACGTTAGAGTTTATGGTCTATTACTACAGTTGGAAAGTTTGCCTTAAATCTCAAATTTACTGGTTTTCAGTTTCTCCTCTAAATGACACGGAGAGATTATCACCAACGCATTCAACAAACGCTTGTTCATTTGGAGAAATCTATATTAGGATGGGAACTAAAAGATTCAATTGTTTTTGCAGGAAATAATGAAAGAACAATTATCTGATTAAATGTACCAACTCCACTATTTTAAAATAGCTGATTAATTTGGAGCTCACAGCTAATTTCTGTGTTCACCTCCACTATCTGACATGTGCATTGTGTCCACTTTATCTGGGCCAGGCCCGAGGTCTGGGGCCTGGGGGTGGGTAGCAAGGGAGGAAAAATGATTTCAGGGCCGACCAACTCCTTATCCCCTCCTCCACCCCCCCCAGCTGCGTGCATGTATGGAAAGCTTCGGGCTGACATTCATCTGAATAGCATCTGCTGGCCAGCTGAATGGAGAGTGGCGGGGCCCTGATCGGGGGCGGGGTGGTGTAGAGGGTGAGGCAAGGTCAGAGAAGTGACCCCCCCCAGACTGAGAGTGAGGGTGAGGGTATGTGTGTTTGAGCAGGAGGTGCAGGGATGTGCAAACAGGACGGAGAAATGCTATTCAATAAAGCCTGCAGGTAGGATGACGATGTAGCTCTTAGCATAAAGGATTTAAAGTGTAAAACTGATAGAAGGTTAATTATTAACAGCAGGTCTGCCTGATATTGTCGCATGTTTTGTTGTGTATTTAAGGATTCTGGGTGCAGTGTGTTAGGATGTGGGATAGGTGACGGGAGCTAGAGGGAATTCTGTTCTCCTGAAGAATCCGGAAGCAAAAGCCTGAGCGGAAGAGCAAGCAGCGACTCTTTCCAGGACCAGTTCTTCACAAGTCGTTCCTTTGGGGAAGTAAACACTCCCAACACTGTGTCACTATTGGAAACTAAATAACTCCATTATTGTCTGCAGCGAGGCTCTTAAATCAGTGGAGACTCAGCCTTTAAACAATAGGCTCTCACAGATTCCAGCAACTGCACAGTAATAATGAGAACTACATTCAAGCAAACAAGTGATATTGCCAAGAGTGCAACAGCGAGAGTGGGTCCTGCCTCCACTCTGAGCTCAGCCGGTTTGAGAACACTCATACATTTAAAAATACCTCTTCAATTACTAAATGAGAATCAACTGTTTTATTAAAAAGAGGTGGAAAAGCATGCGGATAGAGCCGACTCTAACCTGTAACCACTTCCATCTTCTTGTGTCCAATAATTGCTCTTCTAGCTGCAGAAATAGCCTGCGCGACGCGCCGTTGCTCAAGAGGAAATGTCGAAAGACAACATTCCTGTAAACACAGGGCACATGGCCGACGACGCGCACGTCACCTTTACTAATAACTGATAGTTACATCACAAGTGGGAGTGGCCAGAGAGCTGGCAGATGGGGAAGTGCACTTATCTCCAGCGCACCATATGGTCATAAATGGGTGTAACAATGCAGCGACCTGACAGAGAGACGGAGGGGGGAAAGGTCACCGACGGCGAAACAGCCCTCCACCACCTCCAGACCAACAAACGTGCGTCCCCGTGTGGACGCACGCTGATAATCCTTAAAGACCTTCACTCCCTCCTTTACGCTCCTGCAGCTTCGCATGCATCAGTGCAGTACAGCCGTTCTGGATTTACTGAAACGAGATTGTCTGAAGACACATCTGCTGCTCGCCTGTTACGTAAGAGCAGCACATGCGGTGGGAGAGCCAGCGCACCTCCGTGAGCGGGCCCGGCCCATCGCCACAAATGATGAAAGCTTCTTCCAGACCTGCGTGGTTAAAGCGGGGCGCTGCAACGTTAATTAATGTAGTAAATGTGTCTCCCCTCCTCATTTAGACTGACTAGACTCATTTAGTATTTCCATTTGAGGTGTGTTAGTATGTGCATTCAACTGGATCTTAAACAGTCCTTAAACAGGCAAACTAAACTGTTTGTTTGTTATTTACTGTCCAAAGAAAACCTGCAAACCTTTAAAACCCTCAATTTCTTGTACAGAGATCCAGCTTTACTTAGAGATTTCTGATTATTCTTATTTCCAACTGGAATAACAAGGGACCATCATAGCCGAAAAGACTGGAAAATCCAAGTTCATAGTGTGCATTTTGCCCCCAGAAAAAAGAAATCGATTTTCAAACTATGCTTTTGAACCAGACGGAGTGTGGAAAGTATGGTGTATTAGAGGAAAAGCAGGTCTGTGTGTGCAACTCGACTAGAGGAGGAAACAGTGCAGCAACAGGGACCTAACACAACTTCCCTCCCCTTCAGTTTACTTGCTCTGAAACTAAACGGAGTGATCTCATAAGAATGGATCTTTTTTTTCATTGGGGTCATCAGGTCATCCAAGCACCAAAGAACTGGTGGAAAATTTCAGTGTTACACAGCATTAAAATGTGGTTTTTAAGAGGACATCAATTACCAGTTGAATTCATTTTTAGATTTAGAGCCATTTATGAGTCAGGGGTCAAATTGGGTCAGATTGGGTTTGGTAATAAGGACATGAAGATGGACACCGGTGGGCAACCTGGAGCTGCTGCTGCTGCTGTGAATACGCCCAGATCCAACCACTTCAAAGTTCTGAAAGCTGATTTCTTACATCAGTGCATTCCTCTGCCGTTAGCTTTTACAACAATTAGCTCTTAAAACAGTGACTCATGGACTCCATGGGGAGAAACATCATTATCAAATATGACTGGTTAATTCCATTTATAGCTGGGAAGGTGGGCAGCAAGGAAATTCAGAACTGACAGGGAGAAGGTTTGTTACACAACCTGCAAAGTGTCTTCAGAGTTAGTGAGTCGCAGCACAACCCACTCCATCCTGGGTGAGTCAGGGGCTAAAAACAGACGCTGGAAGAAACAATGGACGACCAGCCTGTCCCGTCCACCCTTCTCGATGGCTGGTGACAGGCTGGATGCAGAGATGGAGGACTCATCGCCAGTCTCATCAGTGAGGGACAGCAGCTCCCAGCTCCATGAGGCCGTGCTGTCTGATGGGGGCTCGCGTTCCTTCAAGACCAGTCAAACTCCCGACTGGTCTCGAGCTGCAGCTGTATCGTGTCCAGATGTTGTCACAGCTGGACACGGGACCTAGTGTGTGTTTATGGTTGACAATTTACAGGAAAGAATGTTCAGGCTGTTTATCTGTTCAGGCGAGCAACAAACAGATACGTGCATGATACACATGTATATTCGTACCAGGTCGATGAGCCAGAGAGTGTGTGTGTGTGTGTGTGTGTGTGTGTGTGTATGTGTGTGTGTGTGTAGGAATCTGAGGGCCTGGGAACTGTGTGGAAACTGTTGCGAGCGTCCTCTGGCTCATCTGAGAGTCATGTGAGGCAGCACGGCCCAAAAACAAGGGTCACGTGGACTCGGAGTCTGAGGTTTAAGCTGTTTAGTCTGGACATCCCACACCAGAATCTTTCCGTGGGATCGTATGATGCGTGCGTCTTTAAGATTCTCCCCGCTGGGTCGACGGAAGAAGAGGAAAACACCCACACAGACACCGCGAGAGCACACTAACTCAACACAGAAGGGCCTGTTGTAACTGGGGATCGAACCTGCAACCTTCTTGCTGTGAGGCAACAGTGCGAACCACTAGGAGTGGAAAATATAAAGAAACCCACCTTCTGGGTTGCAGCCCTTGGAGAGGAGGACTCCTGAGCTTCCTGTGTCTTCGCTCGCTGTCCTCAGGCAGGGCCCAGCGTGAGCATCATCCCTCTGCAGGCAAAGTGCAAATGCCATTAGAAAGAGCTCTGCACGGGTTAGTTCCTTGCTTAGAGAAACATAACAAGACTATGGAATAGTGGAAGATAAACAGAGCTGTTTGATGATCAGGAACTGCAGGTTCTTATCCTGACACCAGGAGAATTTCTCACATCTTTCCTCTGACACGTTTACAGTTTTTCCCGGTATAAATTCAGCTTTGCTCCATCAGATTCCATCAAAACCAGACGCAAGAGGAGCAGTAGCCTGAGATTTGTGTCACGGATAATGGTCCATCCATCACCATTAACGCCTGTTTCCCCGAGAGCCGGTCCCAGAAAGAGAAGCAGAACCACACGTGTTTACTTACATCCTTTCTTCCAGTTTCAGTCGCTTGCTCTCTCTCTCGCACAGAAACATGTGTGTGCAGACAATGCCCAGGCCGAGCATATTTCACGGACCATTAGTGGAGCTACACAAGAGCTCAAAACCAAGAAGTAATCCTGCCTCGCAGCAGAAGGAGGCAATATGAGGGCTAGAACCCAGCTAAAACGAAAAACAACTGGTCTGAAACGCTCAACCAAACCTGCCGAAGCCAGCCGATGATGTTTTTAAACAGACATTTATCAAAATGATCCAAACTCTGGCTGGAGCTGCAGAACGACTGCAAATACGTCACCGTTTTGGTTTCTGCTGGAGACGTTCAGACGTGTCGGAGGGGCTGCAGAGCTCAGGTTGTCTTTGAGACAAACTGCAACAACAGGCAGACCTGTTTCACTGGCGCCATGGCAACATGCTGCATGCAAATGTGTAAGTAAGAAGCAGCTCAAATCAGTTATAGTTGAACAGGACTCTCAGCAGGGGAAATCTGTGTTTACGTGATGCTTTATTGGATTGCGTGCACAGCAAGTGTCCAAGGAGCAGAAAGACTGTAATGAGGATTAGTGTTGTGTTAGCCTGAGGCTCCTGGCTTTGTGTTTGTTCCACTAATGAGGATAAACCATTCTTAGAGATGACCGAACGGCACCAAAAGCTGGACCGACTGTTGCGTTTTAGCAAAAAAAAACAACATTTAGTGTAATCTAATTAGTGTGACAGATTAGTTTCCCTTTTCCTCTGGAGACTGAAGCTGTTTTCTCATCAGATCCTGCAGCTCTGGTTCTGCATCAGTCAGGTGTCTAATTCTGCACATAAGAGTCGTTCTAGCAGCAAAAGCTGGACCCAAATGAAAAGTTCACACCAGCAAGGCTTGCATGAAGAATAGTGGCAGGGAAATTTGTCAGGACTGGATATAAATTTGTATCAAGCACACTCAAAGATGTGACAGTATGCAGATCATCTCCTTGGTCTGCAGCCCAGGCATTGTGGGTGTCTGGACCAGACTCGCTTCCTTACTTATCCGCTAAAGAAAACTAGACTGCGGTGGTATCGTGTTGTCTTCCCACCATATTTTTGCTCTGGCGAACACCCACATGTATTTCTTCTTCTCCCCCCCCTTTAATTCACTCTTTTGCTTGCACTCCCCTCCTCACAGCAGATCGGCCATCACGGATTCGGCCCACTCGTCACCGTTCCTCGTGTAACCAGAACGCTCTCGGCCACGTTCTCTCCAGCGGCGGCGTTACATAAAGCTGCGCGTGTTCACCTGCAGCCTTCCAGGGCACGTTCTGCTATAATTGGGCTCATTAATGACCGGCAGGTTCCAGAAGGAAACTCAGTAAAGACCCCCAATTCAAAACCTGCTTTGATGCTTCAGCCTTTTAGGAGTCCTTTTATTGCATTCTGGGAGATGTAGTGCAGAAGCTATTTACAGAATTTAATGAACTGAATCACAAATTCCAGACTGCCTAATTGAGACACGGGACAAACACTGGCAAATTATTTACATCATTTGCGCTCCGTGTCCTCAAGCTCCCTCTGAGGTCAGATAAACTCGGGCTCTTGGGCGACAGCCGTGGTCTTACATCACGGCTAATTCGAAGAATGCCCCCGGATCCCGGGCAGCCCGGGTGTGAAGCCAGAGCTCGTCAGCGGGGCTTAGCAGCATGTCTGTAAACACCTCACAGCCACTCGTCTGCAGGGTTCATCCCCTCTGTCAAAGTCCATCATCTGTAGCACTTCAGATTTAAAAGGTGGCTCTTTCACTCATCCGGTGTGTGACCCCAGCGTGAACCAAGGCGTGTGGAAGAGCAGCTGACTTGGACTTTAACAGTGTTGATGGTGGAAACAGATGAATGTAATCAGAAATGTTGGGTTAAGAGAGCAAAGACAGCGCGAGCAGTGTGAAGCCATCACTGCCCGCAGGCCTGTATACCAGCTCCTGTTTCTGGGGTTTCGGATCGACACACGTCCCCACTTAATTTCACGCGCTGACTCAATATTTTCCACGGCATTATTTTCCTATTGTTTATGAGAAGAGTAAATATTCCCTCTAGTTAGCTTTGGTCCAGCACAAGACTGGCAGTTGGTGTGGGCTTTCTATCTGATGGAAAGTCATGCCAGACGGGCAGATTTTTCAGACAGACAGTAAAGTTGAGTAATAACAGCCAGCTGGTGTGCAGCCGGCAACTGAACGCCACACCGGGACGTGATATTCTGGTTGTTCTGGCCGGAGGGCGTAGGTCAGGACGCAGCCATGGACCAAAAGCGAATCCCCAAAATAACTGTGATCTAATGTGACCACCATCCCTCCGCAGAGCCAAGAGTCTACACATCACATAAGGCAGAAGTATGAGCAGGCCTGGGAACGTCACTGCCATCTGTATTCTGCTCTGTCATGGAACAAAACCTGGCACTCGGTGATGCTGGCTCCCGCTTCAGCTGCCTTATCTTCTAATAAAACGGGCAAAGAGTATTAACACAGCGTTTTTAGAGTTTTAAACGTGACATTTTTAAACTACAAAAGTACATATAAGCCACATGAGCTAAAAAATTTAAGCCAATCGCTTCATTCTGATAGCATTTAATCCTTAATTTCATTGAATCCATCTTAAACACAAAAAAGTTTGGCCTGAATATGGCGAGAATCCACATTGTGGTGCTTAAAACTGTGATCTGCTGGATCCAGATTTATTTGGATTTTAATTTGGTGCCGTTAATGGGCGAGTCACACCTCGCAGCAAACATTACGCTCGCAGAAACACCTCAGTGTGGAGGCTCTGCCAGACCTTCACACACACCACGTTCCTACGAGCTGTCACCTCGTCGCACGTGTGTTAGGTGAATCGCGTCCACGACTGATCCGTGCGGTGGAGCTACGGCGCCAGAGAGGAACCAGCTCTGATGTTTGTCCCCAGAATTCCCTAGTATGGAGCATCCTGACGGCTCTGGAGGTGCACGTCTCTTATGTGGTGCACGCTGACCTTCTAGGGGTCTCCCCAACACTCAAGTCTGGAACGCTAAAATTAACCTTCTGACAGGATAGATAAATAATTTAAATATATTATTGTGCAGAGGGGGCTGGGATGGGGGTGTCAGTTAGCTTCAGCCGCGCGGCGTCCTTGGTTTCAGTGAGGAATGCTAACAATGCTAACCATCCGTCCTGGGAAAGCTGAGGGACGAACGTAGGATCAGTTTCCCACACTGTGTCCATGTTTGACAAGGATGAGGAAATGCTAACAAAGTGACGCCATGCTGTCATTCCTGGCTGGATTTGAACCCACGAAACGGGCTGGCTCCTCCCAGGATGCTGACAGGATCCACCGTTCAACACAGCGCAACCATGACCCTAACCTACGCCACATTTGAGCGTCCGTTTTTGGTTTTTTTTGCAGAAATATATGAGGCAGGCCTGAGGAGAGAGATCATCTGGAAGAACTGCAATTATTCTACTGCCCTCCGACCAACAGAGGTCAGTGAAATAACAACAGCTGGTACCACAAACCGAGAGATACACAGATACTGTAAAATTCCCCACAGGCTTTCACTGACTAGTGTGTGTGTGTGTGTGTGTGTGTGTGTGTCATCAATAACAGCACTGCCAGACTGACTGGGATCAATCCAGTGCAGTGAAATCTTTAACGGTGGATGTTTTCCAGAAACTCTCTTGTGTGTTATCATATTAAGCTGTCGATCTAAACACTGATCACAGTAGGTTGTCACACAAACACGCTCGTGTCACTCACCGGGTGGAGAGTGTGGATGGTTCACCCCTGCCGGATCACTTTATGAGGCATCTGCTGTCCTTCACGCAGCGTAAACCAGGCAGCACCAGAGGGAAGGGGAGACCATGAAATCCACATTAATAGATAGCATTTACCCGTTTACGTTTACCAGGAGCTGTGTGTGTGTGTGTGTGTGTGTGTGTGTGTGTGTGTGTGTGTGTGTGTTCAGGCTCCTCTGAGCTCACCCTCTGACCCCAACACTCTTTAACAGGTCAATAAGGGACCAGACAGGAAATCACAAAAAAGGGCCAAACTTTTACAAGAAAGTTGTAAAATCCTTTTCAGGAGAGGGTGAAAGACTCGTCCAAGTTTGATTTTTTTTTTTCCATTTCGTTACTCGACAAGCAGGAAATAAGGAGGTATGATGTGCCTGCAGCTTAGAGAGACAAACTGGTTTGGCTGGATAAGAAGCCAGCGTAAGCTGGACGGTAATGGCAGATCAGAGCTTTAAGCCCTGGCAGAAGATGCAGCCTGCATCCGTCAGGAGCTGCACACCAGCAGACGATGCCCCAGATGTCAGCTCATCTGGCTCTCTGCGTGTGTAATAAACTGAAGACAAAGTGAGAAATCTGCTCTCACATCCAGGAAAAAAACAGCCAGCAGCACCTCCTACCAGATGCAGCCAGATGTTAGACACCTTTTAACAGCAGGGAAATCCTAAAGTCTCAACCTGACGCGCTGATTCACCCACAAGTCCTGAAGCCAGATGTGAAGAGAAGCTCACGACTGCACATCAAAGCCACCAAAACCTCCATTTATGTAGTTGTAAACCCTGTCAAACACCTCTGGAATTTCCTTCTGGACGCAGGTAATCATGTCTAATCAGAATATTTCCTGTTTAAAACACAAGAGCAAACTCCTTTCTGAATTTATACTGAGAATTTAAACACACAATCCAGAATAAATACGCCTTTCATTAGAAAACAGAAAGACAGAGGCATCTTTTTGCATTAAAATCAGAGGTCAATATTGTATGTTGCCTTTGATTAATCTGTTTTATCGCGGTTTGGGACAAATGTAACAACTCAAAAGGACAATAATTTAGGGTTTCAATGGCATAATTAAGGAAAGTCAATCCAGCACAACACAAACGTGATTCCGGGATTTTTTTGTATGGGGTGGAACAAAAGACTGTAGAACAAAATGCGTCAAAGTATGTAACTTTCCTACAACTAAAAGTTAAATTAGCGCTTCATGCTGAGGTTTACACTTTGGTAGAACACAAAAGGGTTAACAGTTTGCAGTAAAATAACGCACAAATATATAATATCGGGATTAACCGACTAATAATGTGGCCAAATTCACCTGTAATATTTCGAATGGTCCTAATCCCGACGCATGTTCACTTTCTTTGAGAAGAATATGATTTTGAAAGTGATACAAACACCATACAATGACTTAAAAGACAAAATCGAGAGTGAAACCTACTTGTTATTAAAATGTTTGCAGATGATTCCTGATCTTCTGTTGGGAACTTTTTAAGTTGCACAGCTGACGCACACATGACCACATGGCTGCAAAGCAAACGTCACTGTGGGGTACAAAGATGGCAAATAAAAAAGAAAGTGTGATACTTAACGAGTAAACTTAATGTACTTCCGGTATGAGTTTGTCAGAATAGTAAAATTTGCTACGACGATAATTCGGGTAAATTTCTGTTTTAGAAAACAAATAATTTTATTTTTAAAAAAGGAAATAGTAAATGGGAAAAAAACAAACATTCTATGAATACATCAGATACTCTATAACAAACACTGGCGCCATTTCTTGTTTCTGGTAAAGTCCATTAGTGTAAGCGCTCTTTTTTCTTCAAAACATCTTTGTGTAATTGTAGGAAGAAGACTCTATTTCCCTCTAGTGGGGAGTTTTATTACTACAGGGAACAATTTAGATTCCTGTTCCAACAGTGATTTATGACAAATAAAGAAAGATAGGAATAATTATGTATATGTACAATTTCATTAGATTTGGTTTCGTACAAAGCCTTTTTTAAAAATGTAATTTACCAGTCTGTTACATAATCTTCTGAAATTATTTTTAAAAACAGAAATAAAAAAGATGAAATTATCAGCAAAAGAAAAATTACCCATTTTCTTTTTTTTTTTTTTAATCAATATATGCAACTGTATTGTGTCCTCTGGTGTAAATATATGTAATAATTTTATTTATTTGTTTCACTGCTGACGCTCTTTAAATTTGACGGCGTTCCCTTTTTTACCAGCAGGTGGCAGCAAAGTAATGTAAATCACAGTTTCTTTCTCTGCAGCGCATTTCAGTCATATTACTATATATCATTTTAATACTTTTATTCCTTTACTAAATTATTTTATCGCAATTCTACAATAATAATAATGTGTTAAGTGTGCTTTTTTAATTTGTGATCTAACTATTAATGGAATGAGTTATCTGCGAAAGTAAGAAAACGTCAAATTTTTTAAAATACATTTCTGTTTCTTGATAATAAAACTTATTAATCTCGGAGGAAAAAAAACCCCAAAACTCTAACCTGTCACCCTTTTTTCAATAGAAAGAATCAGAATAATAGAGGAAAAATGGAAGTATAGCTTTTTAATGCACATTAACTTTCATTGAAGATACAACTTATCATAGGACATATCCCTGCTGTCCTAATTAAAATATTGTTTTGTGTGAAATGTGTGTGAGTGACAGTAGAAATGTGAAGACTTCATCCCCTATTGTGCAGAGACAAACGCACTTTTGTGCAGCTGAATCGTAATAGCTGCTAATCACAGACAACCTGATAGAATTAATGGACAATCGCGGGCTAAATGACCATTCTTTACCCAACAAAAACCAACAAAACCAATGAGCAGAATTCCAGTAAATCTTGGTGATCAGAGAGCAAGAAAACCCCCCCGACCCCCCCAAAAAACAAAACCCCGTCCCCGGAGGAAAAGATAAGGTTTATCAGAGCTGCAGACAGAGAGGATCAGAGGAGGATAGCTGACAATAACTCAGTCTCAAACAGGACAAGAAAGTTTTAATTATTTCTGCTGAAGTTTGGGACACGAATTTGCTAATTATGTCAATAATGATTGGGTCGAGACCGTTATCTGCCGCGCCTTTTACGCAGCGCAGCCTCTTTTTTAATGGATTAATTAGGCGATCACAGTAATTACTGTTTATATTGTTGTTAATGAGCCCAAAGGCAAGTGAGCTGCACTCATCCAAATTACACTCATGAGGCACGGAGCCAAGACAGGGTCCAGACCCAGCCTCCCTGCTGGGGGGGACCGACGACATCCTGAATCTCAGCGAATTCATCAGCGGGAGGGGAAAAACCCCGCATCAGAGGTGTGATCTGTCCGGTTCCCTCCTCCTCTCTGTCACACATCCATCTGTGGTTTCCATCTCTGCCGTCTGTCAAACCTGTCTGACATTTACCGGCCGCATCATCCGCGTTGCGCCTCATCCGCAGTTATCTGGCGCACAAAAGGCGCGTCATCGCCGAAAAGGTCTTATTGTAAATATGATAATTCCATCAGATGCTGTAATCAGCTTTGTCAGTCAGTGACGCGCGCGCGCGCGCGCACCCACACAGAAATATCTGAGATCTGTTTTTAGTGAAAAGGTCAGAAACAGTTCACAGTTTTAGACTTTGCACTTCTGCACATTTGCCTGGTTTTCATGCTGATTTTAGAAGAGACTAAATGTCATTTTATTTCATCTCCAGTCACACAATAATACCAGGAAAACACAAAAAAGCGATGAATGAACTGACCTTCCATTTTTATTTTATTTATTTTTAAATTTAACTTTGTTTTTGTACGCAGAAAAGGCAGAACGGTGATGCCATTTCCTGATTTGCGTGTCTGGCTGCACCAGTCCAACATTCAACTATCTGTCTTCTTTTGTGTCTTTTCTTAATCAGCTGGAATAAAAAGAAGTGAGGTGTTAAACATGGCCGGAGACCCTGGAGGCACCAGCACGCCGCTCCTCCAGGAGCCTGGGGATGTGTTGCAGGGTTCATCTGTCCAATACCAAAGCTGGCTGCAAAGTGGTCTCACTGGTAACGGCGATAAACAGCTTTTAAAGCAGAAAAGGCGACTCTGACCTGACCTCTGAACCCCCCCC
>BJFM01001785.1:185864-225095 GCA_016586285.1 Arothron firmamentum
GGCAGGATTTTGGCTAGCCGAGGTGTTGTTATTATGCTGTTTTTGTAACGTTAGCGTCCTGCAGTACATATATCACGCTGGGTGTTGATTCAGTCATGAAACACTGCTGCAGTTTGATTATTAAATGTATTTGTTGCTCTGATAACGTAATCAAAACATCGGCACGATGCCTCTTTATTGGTTTTCTGTGAAAACAATATCAATCTCCGCCAGTGAATAATTCAGAGCTGAAATCAAATTTGTTTGTCTCAGTTGTGATGAATAGTATTTCATAAAGTGTCTGTGTGTGTGTGTGTGTGTGTGTGTGTGTGTGTGTGTGTGTGTATGCATGGGGGGCACTGCTCATTACTTTCACTGTAGTGCTCGTGCCAATGATATTATGCCGTATATTACTTATCCAAGAAACTATGATAGCTGGGAGATGTTGTGCACGTGATAAATAATAGATCCATTGAGACTTTTGAGTGTCCTTTGAACTTACATGATCTGCCTGAGAGGCTGAAGCCTCTGCGTAGTTGTTGATAATAACAACAATGCACATCAACGTCCTCCCTGTCCTTTCTGCAGCGAGCGGCAGCCTCTGCAGCAGAGTCAAGGAGACGACTTCCAGCAAAGCACTAAAGCACTTTATTTTTTCCCCTCCTCATCTCAATAAAAAAAGTTTTAGTTGCATCAGCACAAATTAGCATCGATGGTACCTAGCTAATCTCACACAGCTGCAGAATGGAGCGTTGGGGAGAGGGTGCAAGGCCCCGGCCCATCTGTGAAGGGACCGGCTCACGGTCCCCTGAAACCAACATCACTTTGGCCTTGTCAGATGGTCCCTGCAGTGTGTGTGTGTGTGTGTGTGTGTGTGAGAGAGAGAGAGACGGGCAGGACTGTTGCTGTTTCTGTGTGCCTGCTTGTGTTGCCATAATTTATAGAAAACTGTTTGTGAGATTGCAAACTTGAATGTTGGGAATTGCTGTAATGCAGGGAGGGAATCCTCCAGAGAGCCCTCCCCCCCTTTTAACAGGGATGACAAATGATGTAGGTGTACATTTCAGATTTACAGGTTTCCCCTCGGCTCCCTCCTAATCCCCACTTTCCTCATTCATTTTGCGGAGCCTCTGTCGTTTCCCTCCTCCGTCACGGTGTAACCGTCTCTGGATCTGTGACCTGTGCCCTGTCGGGCTGCAAATCAGCAGCTGTTTGCATTTTTAAGGGAGAAATCACCCAAAATGAGAACGCACTCCTTATCTACTCAGACACTGGAGGGAAGGATACGTGTCTGATACAACGGCTGCTAAACGTGTCGGATTTATTCACATGTAGCGAATCCAATCGGTCCCACGCACCTTATATGAAGACGCACTCGCTGAGTGTGTCTACACTCAGGTTCGTCTGTGTTTCTGGTCCACGTCAGAGCGCGGGTGGTGCAGGAGGCCCTCTGAGTGCGGCGCCAGTGTCTGGACAGTCCAGACGATAGCAGCGGTTCCCTGTCAACAGCGACGGCCATCAACTGTCGCAGGTCTCAGAATGAAAGAGCACAGCTGCGGGACGGCATCCTGATGCGGGCGCTGGAGGGAAATGATGCTTTCTAGGTCAGAAGAAAGGGGAGCATCACAACTGATTTGGTTTGCAGACCTGTTTCACTCTACAGGATCTCCTCTCCCCCTCCCCCCTCCGTGCCTCCATCCCTCCATCCTTGCAGCCCTTCATCCACAGAGACCATTAAGTTAATGAGACCTGAGGCAGCGGCTGCTGCTGCAGGCTGCTCCTTCGCCTCCCTCCCTGCCATCACCTCCATCACTCTCATCCCCTCTCTTATTCTTTCTCTCCTGTTCGGTTTCCTTTCGCCCTTTTTCCGTGGGTGTAGATTTATTATGGGATGCCTGTTGTTGCTGGCAGTGCCACAGCGGCGGAGCTCTGCTCCTGGGCCAGCTCAGGGGACAGACATTTCATTTCCGCCCTCTTAACGAGTCGGTGCTGAGTGCGGGCTAATATGTGTGTGTGTGGGAGCTGGTTGATAGGGATGTGCAGGGAATGGGGGGTGGAGGGGGCCAGTGGCAGGCTTCATCGTTGTCCTCCTCCTCCTCCTCCACCTCCACCTCCTCCACACTCTCAGACAGAGATAATGGGGGAGCTGATAGCAGCCTTGGAGACTGCTGAGGCTCCGAGCACAGATATGGACCGATAACGCCTCCACCACCTCGCCTGCTGCTGTTGCTGCTGGATGTGTGTGTGTGTGTGTGTGTGTGTGTGTGTGTGTGTGTGTGTGTGTCTTTGCAAGTTTTTCTGTGGGATTTTTTTTACCCACATTTATGACACATTTTGGCGTCTTTATGTGCTTTCGGGAGTTGTGCGTTTAACATGCACACGAACGTGCCGCGTACAACATTGCTGTGAGTGTGTGTGGAAGTGTGTGTGTGTGTCCTACATCTGCTTCACTCCATGTCTCTGCAGCCTCCTTCATCCCACCAGACATCCGTGCCTCCTTTTTATGGGCACAGGAACAGCTGGCCACCCCAGTAGGGCATTCTCACAATGAAGAAAAAAACACAATATCCCAGTCTGGATACACACACACACACACACACACACCCACACACACATTGAGGGAGAGAGAGAGAGAGAGAGAAAAACACACACTCTCCTGGCTTGTGCTAATACGTTTCCTGTTGTGCTGTTGTGTTCCAGCAGCATCAGGATCTAACAGCCGGACTGGGTTACCGGTGCAAACGCATTAGCAGACTTGTCATTGTCATTGTTACCGGCTGATGCAAAAAAAAGAAAAAGAAAGAAAAAAAAACCCATCACGCAGATCCGTGCGGTTGATTTTCTTTCTCTTTCGTTTCTCCTGTCTGTCTTGCCCACACGACTGTGATGAATGGCAAAAGGGGAATCTTTTTTTTTTCTGTACTTCCCACAATCTTCTCATGCGACAATCACATCCTGACAGTTCAAATGAGAAAATGATTAATAGGGCCTGTGATTAACATAATGAGTTATTATCCAGGACAGAGAAATTATTTCATCAAGCCAGGCTATATTTATCTTTGTTCACCTATGCACCTGTTCCGCTCACTTCACAATGTTTTATTGCGTGTGAGATTACAGTGCTTTTCCATTTGTGGCTACATGCTGATTAGTTTTGAGTAGTGACAATGTGATTGGGTATAAATTGTTTCCTTTTGTACTGAAAAATGCATATTCATGAGCACCTAAGCTCAGCATGAAATCCTGTGTGTAATTAATTTCACAAAGCAACACTTTGTAACAAGATCTTCAGACAGATAGATGCAACATCAAAGTGATATTCCAGGACATATATTTAATTTAAAATTGATTCCGGTGAACTGTGTCATCATGTCCATTTTGGGGAAAATATTTTTACAGCCTGCTATACACAGAAGAATACATGTTGGTAATTCTACTTTATACTTTTACAATCCTCAATATAAAAATAAAGGTATTTTTGTCAATCATTCTTTTGTTTAATATTTGATTTAGCAAAATAATCTTTATTGTATCTTGTGAATTTGCTATGTGCTGTTGTGTGGGAGTGAGTGCTCTCGTTTGTTCTCCATATCTTTGTGGGATACAGATGTGTGTTGGTGGGATGTTACCCACGTAGAATCCAGTGAGATTCCCAGATGTGCACGTATGTTTACACCTGACCTCCTCCGTCAGTGACAGTCAGATTTCCTGCATGAATTATGTGTTTTTATGACAACATTATAGCTCCACTATGGGTTGTTATCACTGTGTGTGTGTGTGTGTGAGTGTGAGCGTGTGTGTGTGTGTGTGTGTGTGTGTGTGTGTGTGTGTGTGTGTGTGCGTGCGTGCTGGTGTGTAGTATTAATGGCTATATCTGTTCATTAGTTTCTTATGAGCTCAGAAGTTGAAATAGACAGTCGAAGTACCCAGAATGTCCTGTTCTTAGGAGCCATAGCACTGGTGTTTTGCTAACGAGCACATCCAGGGGATGCTTTCTGCAGACACATGTACACACACACACACACACACACACACACACGCACGCACGCACACACACACACTGACATTCTCATCACACAACTCCAGAGAAATTCTCCAGAGAAAGATAGCTGCCAGGCACGAAACCGGAGAGAGAGACGGAGCAGAGCAAGAGGTGAGAGTGATGTGTGGAGGAGGAGGAGGAGGAGGAGGAGGAGGATGAGGAAGGTTTTAGAAAAACTACTGCAGCGTTCTCTTTGGCTCCTGAGCCGAGCGGGTCGGCTCCTCTCGGCTGAATTGGCAGGACGGAGGACAGATCAATTACCGAAACAGCGTCTGAGTTTCTCCACGTTTTCAGCGGCAATTAAAAGCCGAGTGTAGCACATGATGTGACAGTAATGACCATAATGGATCGCTTTAGACGCCAGATAATGTTGTTGTTTATCCAGATGATTGTTGTGGTTTATTCATAAGCCCAGCAAAGCTGCCCCCACCCCCTGACGGCGCAGCATCCTGAGCCTAAACACCAACAGACGGGTGTGATATTGAAGGGTGGCCATCTGTCCAATCAGGGAATCAAGTCAATAAGGGGAACCAGTTTGGGGGCGAGACCTGATCTGGAAGGCATTAGCATGCGAATTAGTTGTTGAATGTGTGCCAGAGCCGGCAGCCTAATCGCTGCCAGCTAGGTGACAGCAGCCCCCTAATCGATGGCTTGATATCTATATGGAAACATAAGGAGGGATCATGCGAGCAGGCTGTGCCGGTTCATTCTCATCTGCTTGGGCTTGGAAATGTTCTCAACAGAAGGGAGGCTGGAGGACGTGACGATGCTGAGGCGCTCTCTTCTGTTTGTGCACAGTAGCATTGGAAAGAAATAGTTCCGCAGGGCGGCGGAGGAAGACGTTTCTGCGCTTAGGCGTCTCCCACCCCCACCGTGTCCGCTTTAGTTTGGAGAATCCTCACAAATGCGAACAAATTCGCTCTAATGAAATTATAAATAATGTATTGGAAGACGCATTGCGGTGGGGTGAAATTAATTTTCTCCCATTTCCAAACGTAATGGCGCTAATGCGTTTACTCCAGGTCTCCATCCGTCATCTCGGGCCTCAATCTGATTTTTGTTGGGTCTGATGTGGTTTCCCCTCTGGCAGTCGCTGGAATAAAATCCCCGTTTTGACCCGGCATTACCATCACAGAGAGGATTCCATCTGAAGGAATCCGATAGATCCGACTCAGAGGGAATCTCACAGGGAGGATATTGTGTGCTGCTGCTGTCATCCCGCATCAGGATAGCTCCAGGTGACTCTTTCCCTCTGTTTTAACCTAGAAAGATGCTTTTCATCAGTTACGTCAATCATTCCTTTCTGTTGTGACATTGAAAGAGCAGCTGTCAGAACTGTTCTATTGCAGCAGAACCCGAAACCCCAAGTTTGGGTTTCAAAGCTGCCGAGTCAGCAGAAAACCAGAGAAATAAGAAACAATCAGCTTCGATATACCAGAAAGGATGTAAGAGGTTTGAAAACAACATGGAATAGTTTGATCAGCGTTGAAAACATTGATTTTTATGCTTTTTTCAGGGTTTCAGGGTTATAACTGATTTATTACGATTATTTGCTTTCTGTGCGTCTGTTGAAAGTTACCGATTTCAGAAAAAGCAAACCCAGCTATTGTCCACCTTCAGTGTTTCATCTTATATTTCTAGAGCTAATAAAGGTGAAAATAAAACCTTCTTTGTAATGAATAAATGGTTGAATAACAACATAAAACGGAAGTGAGCGTGTGTGTGCAGCTGAGCAAGTTTTAACCCCTCCCACACCTGTGTTTGCCTCCTCTAATCTGGGTTTACACACACACGTTGACCTCTGCCGGAAGCGCGACACATCTTTCCCTCTTTAGCGGCAAAGAGGTGTAAAATAAGCCTCATTAATTAAGCTCATTAGGTGAACAGAAACCTGTTTGATTGGCGACAGTTGGAGCCCGTCTGCTCGGATGCAGCAGCGGTATTTAACTCAGCATATTGGCTGTCTGATGGTTGCACCTCAGGGTCATGTTCTGTGACATGGCTGTTGTCCCAGTGCCACCCCGCAACACACACACACACACACGCACGTACACACACACGCTTTGAGGGGTTTGGCAGACCCCTGGTTCCCCCTCTCTAATCACCATGTTCTCCAGGGGGCTCAGCCATTCTTGCCGCTCTTTGCGAAAGCTTGGCATTTGTTGTGAGATCTCATTTCTGTAATTCATCGCCCGTCTCCTGGGAGCTGCGCTTGGCATCGGCGATGCCTCCCTCCTTCTCCATCGCTCGCTCTCTCTGCCGCTGCATGTTTTTCCCGCCTTCCTCGCTTTGGCCCCTGTTGTTGCTGCTTGATGTGGCCCTGAAAGAGGCTCTGGCTAGCGCTAAACTGGTGGGTGTGCACACATTAGCTCTCCTGTGATTGTGTGTGATGGCCGCTCCAGGCTCAGATCACTCAAACTCCTTCGGAGCGCTTGTGAGTTTGCCTCCTCCTAACCGCGAGTGTTTCTGAGTGCAAAACACCAACGGGGCTGTTAAATTAAAAAGAATGATCCACGGATGGGCATCGTCATATTTTCCTCTCATATGCAAAAACATTAAGTATAAAGCCATTAATATACATCTTAAATGAAGAAATAATTACACATCAATTATCACTAGTAATACGAATGTGGGAAACATAATCATGATTAATTAGACACCAGTGAAAATGTACATCTGTTGGTAATTTGGGATAGCATAGGCAGGGCAAAAACCATAAATAACAAGTCATTATCATGCATGTAAAAAAGCGATGCAGCAGATTGCCTAAAGTCTTCAGCAGCTCTCAGAGAAGAGAGCAAATGTTTCAGTGTTGCCTCTTGTTTTCCAGCCTGAGCTGCACGCAGGTGAACCGCTGCAGTTCACATTTTGTTTATGAATAAACGGCTGTTGGTGGCAGACATTTTAAGCTAATAGGTGCTTTAAATAGCTGCAATTAACGAGAAGCATGAGATATTTAATCACTCTAGGCCAATTAGTCTGTAATCAAGTAGTGTCCAAGTACGAACACGTTTTTGTCCTCCGCTGTTCCTCTGTGAGCATCCGCCGTATATTTCTCAGTGCGCTGGGAAGAGCGGTGATTAACACGCAGGGATATAGGCCCCCGTGGAACGCCATAATGTGGAGTTAAATCAGGGAGAGACGGAAGCGAGACGCAGCATCCGAACTCGTTATTGCAGTTTAACATATGCAGGAGGTTAATTCACAGCGGCGCATCCATGTTTCGTGCCTGGGTCATGGTGCTTTGTGCAGATTAGTGAGTCGGGGGCCGAGGTCCTCTCCTCTATGGAAGTGCACTCAAAGCAAATCCCCTGCTTTGATTTTCTATTTTGAGAGAATCAGAAGTTTTTCTCAGCAGACGGAGATGCAGAAGGATGAATAGTGAGCGTGTGAGCTTCCAAATGACTCAATCTCTTTTGTTATTTGGGTACTTTAGCTTTTTGGTTGTGGGGGAAAACGCACAGCGTCAGTAAAGCAACATGAATACACACATGAGTAAACACTTGGCTGTAGTTGCAGTCCAGCCAGTCTCTTGTTTGGATTACAATGATCTTGTATTGGCTGGTCACGGGCCGTGGCGCCACTCCCTCGGCCTGCAGCGCCTCCGCAGGAACTGGTTTAGGAAAGCGGTGCAGGCCTCTCACGCAGCATCCTGATCATGCACGGCTGCAGGAAAAAAATAAAAACTTCCACTGCAGTTGAACTGGAGAAAAAAATAAAATAAAATAAAATAAATAAAACCTTCCACTGCACTTGGACTGGAGAACATCTGGACATCAGACACTGATATAGATGCGTGTCTACATTAAGCTGTAACATCTAATTTACCTTTGTCAGGATTATTTATTAGTGTTTGCATTCCTGAAAGTCCAGAGGTGGACAAAAAAAATCCAGCAAAATTAAACATCACGGTTCCCAGTGCATTTAATTAATTAATTTATTTTAAATTTCCTATAAAATAGGATGAATGGAACCTCAAGTAATGAAAAAAAGCAGCAGCCAGAGATGATAAAGTCCCACAAGTTCTCCCTCCTGCTGCTGCGTTTCTCTCCCAACTGGGATTATCTGGAGGAGCTCCTGCAGAGCTGAAGCTGCAGGGCGGCTGGACGGGGCGCCAGCGTGGCAGCAGACGGTGTGTGTGTGGTCCTGCGTCCATGCTGGCCCCTCTGACCACTCTTTGACCGCTGCGTCGCCATTTAAACGCGGGCTGGGTGAAGCGGTCGCCCGAGGTTGTTTCCAGGAAATCTTTGAATTTTCTCAGCAGACGAGCGGACGAAATGAAACGGCGACGCTCTCGCCGAGTGTCGTCACGGCAGCTGAAATCTGGTTTGAACCGTCAGGTTCGTGTTCTCACAGACAACCACAACATCTTCACACATACGAGGAAGCTCCAACAGTCGAGCTGGCCACCTGTGCTCTTCTTTAACCTGTTATCATACACACACACACACACACACATACATATCCTTGTACTTCTGACTTTATGAGGACTTTCATTGGTTTAATATATTGCCCAGCCCCTCTACCCTAACCCTAACCTTCCCAACTAACCCTAACCATTCCAGCTAACCCTAACCTAAACCCAGTTTTAACCTAAACTTAAGACCAAGTCCTAACCCTCAAACAGGCCTTTGAAGTTGTGAGGACCAACTAAAATGTCCTCACTGCCAAAAAATGTCCTCACTTTGCTAGTAGAATGAGTAACTTGGTACTTAATATGTAGCAAATAAAAGAACACGGACACATAGACACACACACAGAGACAGACACACACACACGGACACACACACACACAGACACACACACATTTCATATCAACAGAATAGTTGAGTCAAGGGCAGGAAGCCCTCCTCCCCGAGTGTGCACTATAAACACACACACAGGTGGCCTACGTGGCCTGTTTGCCCTCAGACGGCCATGGCGGTGTCTGAAATATGTCCCTAACACCCACATGACATCTCTTGCCGGCATCAGAGAGATGCTTTTAGCTGCAGCCGGCTGATGCGTGCACGGCAGATCTGAGGTCAGCGTGCCAGAAGACGCAGCTCTGTGGGAAAAGCGAACGCGAGGACGGATAATCGGCGGAACTAATGACTGAGACGTTCCCATTCATGGCTCCAGAGCCTGTCTTCGTTCCAATAATGATACACAGAGCATGTTAATGCGCATTTCTGCAGCTTTTGACACTTTGTTTGTGTAAATTGAGACAATAATTCAAAGGCGTTGAGGCCGAATTTTGAAAAATGCCACTGGTGACTGTGAAGTGAACCGAGTTTAAAGGAGAGCAAAAGGCTTTCTATCTGTCCGCTAACAAAGGATGTTCTCCTGGTTTTCTGTGTGCTGCTTAATTTTATCTTCCAAGTATTAAATGTGATCCAAACGTCACGTAAAAGTGCTAAATTATCCACTCAATGCTCCTAATTTCCCACCGTATCTCTTAAATGCTGTGATATTTGTGGATGATTATATGTTTGGCGTCGGTTGACGACAAGTCTGAACATTTCAGCCGTCTTCGAGGGAACGAAGGATTAAAAAAACCCAGAACAAACAGCATTATCCTTGAATCCTGCTGAACTCGTTCGAAATACCTGGACGACATCTGCGACAGTATCGTCCTCCTCTAATTTCCATGTGACTAGCAGGAGCCGTGGCGTCGCTAGCCTGCACCTGCAGCCTTTCTTGGCGTGACAGCCAACGGGGGAACCAATAAAGATGCACCTTGAGACAAAACTTGAGACCAGACACAGATTCTTCCTGCAAACTTTAATTGTTTTGACATCCTCACAAGCCAGTGAAGGCCGAGTCCGACAGTGCAGCCGGCGGTAATGTACAGGTGCCCTCACACTGGCAGGAGGGTGGTGAGGTAAATTCGGTGTTCGACGTCACATAAAATAAAAGTTGTTTTTCCTCTTTACACAAACAACGGCTGCTGACTCTCCACAGAGGCACCGCCAGCCTAAATGCAGCTGACTGCCATCCAAACGGAGTCTGTTAATGTTCACACGTCATTAATTCATAACCAAAGCGAAATGATTTGATGGCATCAATCATTAACCCCTCAAGGATAAGCTCCAGCAGAAACATTGTTGTCAGTGATTTTCCTTGAGAGAGAACATTACAAACACTCACTGATCACGTGGGGCTTTTCTTTTCCCCCCCAGCGAGGAACGTACCGGGATGGAATCAGGCCTCCCTTCATGAATGATCAAACTACAGACCGGCGCTCGGCTCCAAGCGGGTCAAAGTCGCCGTGGTTAATAAGTACAAAACCATTGAAGAGACAGTAAAGTGGGACAAATCCGAAAGCTTGCGTTATCTACAGGTGGGGGCGGGGGGTGGGGTTCAGTGCACATCCAACATCTCCGCAACCAGCCTGACATGCTACATATTCAAACTAATCCAAAAACACTGCCAAGACTTAACTGACGTCATGTGGGGAGGTTTGGGCCAGAGCCAGAGGCTCAAAGTGGAAACACCATATTTACAACAACAACCAACAAAAAAGCTTTAATAAAAATATCTTATAATTACAATAGTCTATTTGAAGCATAGAGCTCTTCCTTTCACATACTTTTATAGAACATTTGTGTATCTATATGTACAATCTTAATTGTCTCAAATCAGAATTGTTCTTTTTTTTTTTTTCTGTTACAGCATCAAACATGTGAAGGTTTCCCGGGACGACGTCCCCGATCGACACAAATCATCTATTTTAAACAATAGATGTCCAAAAAAAAAATGTGTACACGGAATTTTCGCAGTTAAGTAAAGCTTTAAACTGGAGTCATTTTTAGAAATTCTTTAAGCACAAATCACAGAGAGTTTTTTTGTTGACGGGTTGGGTTTCCAGCCGAAGCTCCTCGGACTCCTTTTTCTCTCTCATTTTGGAAAATTTCACGTGACAGGAAGCAAAGTTAGAGCAACTTAAAACAGGCAGAAGGAGAGCGTCGTGTCTACATACTGGTTCCTCATGAATCGTGATTAAATTTGGGCTGAATTCCTCCCAGCAGTGTTGAAATCCCCGTGTGATTGTGCCTCCGGGTGGGTGTGAGTCCCTGGCGAAGCTTTGCTGGCTTTGGAGCGGCTCTGTGCACACCTGTGGAGGGGAAGAATAGATGCGGGGGGGTGGGGGGGTGAGCCACGGAGCTCCAGACTGACTGGCGCCACCAACAAAACAGAGGCCATGCTTGATCAACAACCCAAAACAAACCAGGTCAAACAACCACCGGCGGCTCCTCAGGCTGCCGTGCAGGCCGAGGGCGCTGCACGGGAACACACACCGGGGCACGTGTTTCTGCGCCCGGCCCAGGTGTGTGTGGGTTCTAAGCTATAAATCTAACGGCAGCTTGAACGGAGGGACAGAGAGCAGAGAAGAGTGGCAAGTGGAGGAAGGAGGAAAAGGGCGAGCTGAGGTTTTAACCCTCTCCTCTTCTCAGATTGCTTCACCGCTGACAGTTATTGCGCAAATCACAGCTGCCTCTGAGGTCACTGACAGGCCTTCCTCAATCGTTCCTGACTTGTCACAGACTAACTTCGCTAACGTGCCTCCGTGACTTCCAGCCTGTCTAAAACTTTTGACTGCAATGAAAATCGAAGGGAGACAGAAGGTCAACTCACCAATGCAGTGTTTCTGCTCAGCGGCATAAAACTGAATCCTCCGGCTTTTTGACAGCTGACGTCCTCTGAAATAAAAAGAGAAATATGTTGATAGACTAAAGGATATGACTACATATAACACACACACACACACACACACGCACGCAAGCACGTGCGCACGCACGCACACAGAGCAGAGCAGAAGAAAACTGGCCATAATAAATTCTCTATAGGCTGTTGAATAACAAATTGGCCTCATTGTGCGCAGTGGAGTGGGTTTCAGGATGGGGCACTTCAGCAATCCTTGGATAAGATGGGCCTCTGACACACACTGGCTTTATCATGCAAATCACCATCCCCGCAATCAAGTGCGCAATCTAACCCGCATCTAACCCGCAAAAAAAACAACAATATTTTTCGCCCCCACAGCTGATGTTTGTTTTTTATTTTATTTGACTAATTTCTGCTCTCTTTCTTTCACGCTGAAAGGACAATGACACCTAACGGGCACGATGCGCTTTGTCTGCGTCTGACAGGCGGACAGCAGTCTGGCACAGGGAGGGACGGCAAAACCAAGAAGTTCTGGAGAATCTGCTGCTTCGATCAGGCAAGATTTACCTGGTGGTGGTCAACGTTGAGCACCGTCAGCGGCGTCCGGCTGGGCTTGGAGGCTGGCGGAGGGCAGGTCCCGGTCTGCTGTTTGTGGAGGGAAGGGTGCGTCTCCAGGGCCAGCTGCAGGTCTAGGATGTAGTCGATGACATGCTGGAGAATCTCCACTTTGCTGACTTTCTTATCCTGCGGAATGGTGGGCACCAGCCGCTTCAGCCGGCTGTAGCAGTCGTTCATGTCGTACTGCAGGCAGAAGAGATCCTCCTCCTCCATCCTGCACCGGGCGATGTTGTAGCTCTGCTTGGTCAGGCAGTGCAGGGAGAGCTGGCTGCTGCTGGAGGAGGAGTCCTGGGGGCGGACTGGAGTAACAGCTTTCATCTTCGAGAACCAGCGGCTCAGTGAAAGGAAATAAATAAATAGAGAACAAATAATAAGAGTGCAGCAGCAGCAGCAGCAGCAGGCGGCTGAGGTTACGGCTCGGCGCTGGAAAAAAAAATGGAAACGCTGGTTCGATTCAGCCGCAAATTCGCGAAAATAAGATAGACCAAAGACGGAATTGTAATTTGTCAACACATCCCGCAGAGGCTCGCCGCGCTCCTCTCACTTCAGCAGGCTCCGTGTGAGAGGAATGAATAGATTTCCTCCATTTATAGAGAAGAAGGGAGGCGCCAAAGCAGCCGGCTGACAGATCAGGGAGAAGCTGGTCAATCACCGGCAGCCCGCTGCCCACCGACCCACAGCGGGCTGAGAAAAAGGCGTGTCTAGGTCCGCGTGCGCTGCGGTGGGCTGCTGTGCGCGCGCGTGCGTGTGAACGAGCGTGAGAGCGGAAAGATAACGAAGATAGTGAAATACTATTACTTAATTCTAGTAGGACACACAAAGAAAAGAGGTTTAAGTGGCTTCACGTCCCGACGCCCGGCCATTGTTTATTTTTTATTCGCTTTTATTTGTGCTTATTTTATTCATTTATTATTATTTTATTTGAACGGATCAGATCGGATCGGAATGAATCTTCAGCGCGTTCGGCGCTGATGCGTAATTACGCACAACAGCGCGGAGTCGATGAAAGATGTTTACGGAGCCGAATCACCTGTCCAGATCCAGAGACCTGGAGATTTAAACACATTTGATCCCCTACATGATAAAAAAGGCACTGTCCGATATTGGGCGTCACGACCAGCTGACCGCGGAGTGTGATTTTATTAGATTATTTCACAGGAGAAAACGACTTCGACTTCAATTATGGGAGCCGACAGAGGCCAGTGTGGCGGCGCTTCCTTGCTGTTCCCTCCTCCGGCTGCGTGTTTTTGTGTGTCTCCTACATTCCTCCGCTCCCGGGGACGCGTCGGTGCTCCCTCCCTCACAGCTCTATTCAGTGGGCCCGCTGGATAGACTGCCTGGCGCCTCACACGGGCGCTCATCCATGCCCGTCTCTCTCTCTCTCTCTCTCTCTCTCTCTCTCTCTCTCTCTCTCTCTCTCTCTCTCTCTCTCTCTCTCTCTCTCTCTCTCTCTCTCTCTCTCTCTCTCTCTCTACCCAGGATGCACAGGGGGGCTGAGGTCTGACTGGTGCAGGGATGACACCCACCTCAGTGCCTCTATGAAAGTTTAATGTTCCATACTTTATGGCAGCCACTGTGGTTGAACCACCACAGCCTCCTCTGTCAGGAATATTGAATGGCTTGAATGGCTTTAAATGGCTGTTTCCCTCTTTGCCCCTGCCGTACTCTCTCTCTCTCTCCGCCTGTTTTCTGTTGCCATGGGAAGTGACTGGTGAGCTCAGTAATGTGTGTTACACTGTTTGGTTCAGGGGCGGCTTCAAAGGGGTTAGTGTTATGAATCTTTGATGGCAGCCTTTCCTCCAACAACATGGTGCATAAACTCCTGAGCTCGTGACAGGCGGATGACGGACTCTTCTCAGAAAATAACCAGTTTCCCCTTTGCTAATACTTCCACCTTGACCACATATGTACATCATAAACACGAAACTCGTCATTTTCAGGCTTTCAGTTCCTTTGCTGGAGGCTCATGTGTTGAAAAACACACGTAATTCAAAGACTCAGAGACATTAGAGAGCCAAAGTGAGCTGATACGTCAGTGCTGTTGGATATAATCTGCGGTTGTTTCGTTTCTCCTCTTTAGATTAACTTTTGCTGATGCGGATGAATTCTCATAAAGCAACATGTTGTGATTTTTGCTCCCTGACTGCTTTGAGATTGAGGCCGTGTTTGTCTGAGCTGGGATGGTTCTCAGCTAACTTTTGTGCTCATGAGTGCCCCCCTCAGCACTGGAGTGGTATTTTTTATATTTCCCACAAGATTCCTGACGGGCCTGTCTAGGAGCAGCCTGCCTGCTCTCCTTAATAAAACAGGATTTCAGTCTTAGGTAGTAATGTAAAATATTGACATTTACCAAATAAATTATTTGGTGTTTGTTGAACTTTTGTGCCTGCAGCCTCAAGTGTGATATTGCCTGAATATGACATAAAGTGGTGATTGTATTTAATCAAAAGGCCAAATTCGGCAGCAGTGTTGGAGTCTTTCTCATGAGGTGTTCACGTTCTGACTTCTGCTTGCTGTCGTATTTTACTCTTACTTATCTTTATTGTTGCAGCCTGCCAGTGATGTACAGCTTAATACCAAAGCTAACAGCTAACAGTTGTCCAGAACAAAAGAGGAAATGTGTTCGTGGGTTATTGCTCTGCTTTTCTGCCTCTGTGTTTGCTTTCTCAAGCTTCCTCCACTTCTACTTCTCTAATTGTGGCCCTTCTGGCTTTACTTCCCTAAAGATTTATAGCAGTGCTGACTGGAGACCAGATCTGGGTAACTGGGGACTCATTACTACGGTACAGGTGAGCCTGAGAGGTGAGGCTCTCTGTTTGTTGTGGCTACCCGATGTGGAGACCAAGAGTAGAAAACCTATCAGCTCTTTATGACAGAACAAGCCCAGAGTTGGTAAAAGAGAACCGTGCATTAGCTGCACCGCAGCTGGAACTTTGGCGGAGGGCCGAGGCTGCAGTCACCCTGTCAAAACGTGGAAATTGCGTAATGGCCACATCTGTGCAGGAGGTTTCCCCAGGATGCAATTGAAGTTGCGACAGGTGGTGACACACACGCTCTCAGGTGGCCCAACGGTTCTGAGTCCCTCCTGGTGTACAAACAAGAAGTCTTTTTTTCCCCCACTAACCAGATTATCATGAATAACTTTACAATGTACTTTTGAATTTTTCAGAAGGCAGAAATTGTTTTAATATTTATAAGACTCACTAATCATCTCTTTAATGGGTTTAGACCAACAACACAATTTAGTACATTGTAGCTCCACTTTCCCAACTTCTAGTTTTAATCCCAGACTAAAAAGATTATTTCTAACAATATTTAACACAATGGCTGACCGGATAGTCAGTGGGCCTCTGACAAACCACTGTGTTGGACCCATCAGCCATGAATGTTCAGCATCACTTATTCCAGTCCAGGTCAGAGGTCAGCTTGTGGCTGACAGATTGGTCATTCTTCTCTTTTTACCCCTGAAATACTCGTCAGATGGTTTATCTTCAGATTATCAGTCTTAATCTCTCTTAAACTACTGCATCTGAATTCACGGTGCTTCTGCTGCTCCGGGAGAGGCGTTGGTATCTTCAGAAACCCAGATCGGTGCGTGTCTGCTGGCTCAGCTGCAGCGCCGACGAGGGCGGTGCCAAACTTCCAGTTCTCGTTCTCTCCAGGTGACACAGTTTGCACAACATGGCTGGTTCCCTGATGGACTCCCAGCTAAACACATGTCTCTGTGTCATTTACACAGGTGCATTCACTGTTTGCACTGTGCAACCTGAGCAACCATCCACACACACACACACACACACACACACACACACACACACACACACACACACACACACACACACACACACACACACACGAGGGATACCTGAGAGATGCGAATAAACCTAAAAACCACTCATGTGCTGTAGGTCAGAAGTAGTTCAGTCAATCCTCCCAACAATATTGGAACGTTTCCTGTGGCTGCCAGTGGGAGTTTCCCCTTAATTCCCACAGCTGCTCCGTTTCCTCCGTGGTGATATCAAACACCCCAACCTGCCCCTGATGCTACTGCATTGCCCTGTTTGTACTCCAAACTGTGAGGAGACGCAACATGTCGGTGCAGACATTTGAGTGAATGTGTGTGCTGTTCTCTTGCTGTGTGTGAGGGCCTGTGTGTGTGTGTGTGTGAGTGACAACAGGTGCACCTTTGTTACATCCTGTTGCACAGCTGCTGCCATGCTTGTTGTCTCTATACTTCACCAGGGCCCAAATCTCCCTTAAGCTTTGTAAAATATTTACCATCCTGGTTTTTATATTTGCCTCATAAAGTTCCCGAGGAGACGATTAACAGAACACTTGTTTCCCCTGATGATGATGACAAAACATCCGTCATGTGAGCTCAGAGAAAGCGAGGATCTTTGCTGGCCAGAGGACATTTTCTGCTGGCGTTATTCAAAGGTGAGAGTTTTCCCTCTAACTTTTGTCTCTTATAAATGCACCACAATTGCTTTAAAAATCTCTTGGTTGCCATTACACCAGTTTTAGGTCAGATAATGAAGATTATCATGCCTCCACTGCAGGTCCTGAACTTGAAACTTTTAATATACAGACGGGCAGCAGGAATACAATCAAACAGATCCATCTGCAGGAGCAACAAGGGTCCTCCGGGTCAGTGTGGGGACGGCTTCAAAGAGCAAAACACAACCCTGAAAGGGTTCCCCTCACGACTCTGGATCCGTGGGAGTCCTTGACATGAAGTCCGGTACTTCACGCAGAGAGGTTTCTTTACAGGTCTTACTTGAACCTTCTGTCCCAGCACTCTTCAGCAGGACTGAGATGACTGGGAGAAAATCAAAAGAGACTAATTCCTCAGAGAAGAGGTGTCCAGGGGGAAAAAAAAGAGCTGCTGGTGACACCGACATCAGAGTTAATGAGGGGCTCGACCCCCCGACCTGCAGGGTCATTGGGAGGTGTATGATGGGGTGCGTTGATGGATTGCAGCTCCTGTGTTACTGCTCCACCGTTGCGCTTGAAAAGGAGCAGCTGATTGACAGCTTGACTGAGAGGTCGATGGATCTCTTTGGACAGCTAGTCATTTGACGTGGTGCAGTATTGACGTTTTTGTCATGGGTTTTTATTATTTTATTTGTAACATTAGGTCAGTTACTGCAGAAACTGCAAGAAAGGTGACTTTTAAAAAAATAGATCTTCTTATCTTTCAAGTGGACGTCTGCAATCTTTGACATTTGTTGGGTAATGTCATGTTAATTTGGAGCTACTGTTTTTATTTAGAATTCTGAACATTTATAAATGGATAGCAGTGGTCCTTTTCATGAGGCAATATTCCCATGCGCAGCGCTGTACTTTCCCCGCGCTTTTCTGGCCCTCCTGCTGCAGGCTCCCTCCAGCCCGCCCCAACAAAACTCCTTTTTTCCTCTCGGAGGGACTTTAAGGAAGAATGTCATTCACCACATTCAACCAAGCACCCCCCCAAATCTCTGCCGCAAACATGCTCCCACTGATTCTCTCAAAGAATTAATTGCTGCAAATAATCTCACCATCTGGTTGCGGAGGTCCGTACCTACGAGGCTGTTGGCTTCGCAGAGGACGGGGGCCATTCAGGCGCCCTCCAAATGCTGCTGTGGTGCAAAGAGAGGGAGAGAAGGAGAAGTGGTAAAGGCTTGCCAGGAGGCTGAAAAGAGGAGGGAATGACAAAGACCACCATCTGCTCCTTGTCTTTCTTGTCAGCGACCCCGGACGCCAGCAGAGCCCCTGAAACTCTATGATCCAACAGCAGACCGCTGGCTGGAATGTTATTGAGAGAGGATGGGGAGGAGAGAAAGGAAAGCAAAAAGAAATACTTGAATGTTGAGGTCCTGTCATCTCTCTCTCTCACACACACACACACACACACACACACACACACACACACACACACACACACACACACACACACACACACACACACACACACACACACACACACACACACACTGCAGGCTCTAGTTAGTATAATTAGTATAACTCAAGTTTTATCTTTCTACTTTACTTTCTGCTGCAAAAATGATGTGTGTGTGTGTGTGTGTGTGTGTGTGTGTGTGTGTGTGTGTGGTGGGAGGTGGAGAGCATGTATTGGAATGTGTTGTGGTATGCAGTGAAAACTATAAAAGCTGAATGAAGGTTTCGTGCCGTATAGTGTGTGCCATGTGGGCGGTTGCTGCCTTTCTTGTCTGCCTTTCTTGTCTGAGCGATGACTGTGTGTGTGTGTGTGTGTGTGTGTGTGTGTGTGTGTGTGTGTGTGTGTGTGTGTGTGTGTGTTCTTTGTGCTGCTGGGTGTTTGTGCTCTCTCCACCTCCACATCCCTGGGAAAGTGTAACAGGTGTGCCTTCCACACCAGCAGCAGCAGCAGCAGCAGCCGGCTGCAGGTTCAACACTCTGCTCTGACCTCCCTCTGCACCGGGGCCCAGCATGGATCCTGCCCATCAGATCAGATCTTGACCAACACACAGCACAGCTTCTCAGAAAAACAAACAAACAAAACTAAAGAATGTGATTTGGTAACTAAATAGGATCATGAAGCTCTTGTGTTCTTCTTTCTGCACACGACAGAAAAACCTTCTGGTGAGCGTGCTATCCTGGAGGAGCTACCTGAGCTACCTGTGCGGGCTGCAGACACTCCCGGTACTGAGGGTCCTGGAAAAATGCAAAACTAGCAAGGAATTAGCCAGGACGGATGACAGGGAAACAGGATTTACCAAATGTTATTTATCCTACTAATGGAATTGAACCGTTGGCAAACTGACAACCCAACAACAACACGCCATACAGCAGTTTTATGAGAGGAAAATGGATGCTATTTTTCTCTTTCAATCCTCCCAGCTTCAGTTCTCATCTTTTCTCAAATGGAGTAAATGCTTACTTAGACATTCCAGGCCTCCATGATTTATTTTTCTAACTATAAGCCCTAAATTAAGACACTGTTCAAGCACCTTTCTTTCAGTGAATTCATCTATTATTGCCTCTGTGGCAAGATAAATAAATTGTGTGCTATTTTTGGAAATGTGATTTTCCTTCAAGTTTCATCTCATCATTTCCATACATCTTCCATGACTCATGCTGGATTTTAAACTATATGATGAAGGCTTTACCCTCACATCTGCAGTTTGAGTCAAACTAATAATGGCTGAAGACAGCCTGATGTGTTTTGGAGACACGGAGCATTTCCCCACCCCTGTAGCTGAAGTTGGCAGAGCCTTCATGCGGTCACACAGAAACTTAGAGATTTAAAAAAAAAAAAAAAAATGGACTTGTCATGGAAAATTGCCTGCTTGGTCTTGAGTCCAAACAGCTTTATTTGGATGGAGAGATGCACTGGGGCCTGTCTGAATTAAATGATGTGACATTAGAAAGGCTTATTTTCACAGGCAGGGCTCAAAGTATGTGCTGAGCTCTGAGCGGCTCCTGAACTTGTGTTTGCAGTGCGAGGAGAGAAGCCAGCACAGATGGTTCGGTACCAAATGCAGAGGACTTTTTCTCATGCCTTTAAATGGCAGCCTTCTTTTCCTTAGCTAATATTTAGCTCCTTCAAATGCTAATGGGGGGGCTTCGCTCTCCAAGTTTAGCATAAGAACCCTGCAAAGCCTTCAGATCTGAGGCATTTGTTTACCAGATGAAAGCGTCTGAACGTTGTAAGAGCAGAGAGGGAGAGCCTCGTCCTCCCAGCGCTGCATCTCCTCAGTTACCCTCAGTGCATTTCCAGCTACCTGCCAAAATGTTTGTGCCAGTTTCTAACAGTTTATTCCCCTCAACACTTGTCTCTCGCCGATGAATTTGAGAGGAAAACGTTGCCGTGTTTTAATGTGACGTCAGGTCTGTGTTTGTGTGGGAAGTGAGATTCCATATCGCAATAGAGGAAAGCCGAGAGAAACAGAAAGCTGCAACGGCTCCTTATGATCCCGAAAGGATGAGAAAACAAATTAGAATCACTGTTTGTTTTTAGACGATCTCTAATGTTGCAGGTTATTATTTTAGGAGCAGGAAACCATTTTCTGCAGTTCTTCTGCAGCCCCATTTTATTTTATTTTTTTTTTTAAAGAAAGGGAGCCCATTTATATCACCATGGCAACATCAATACAGTGAGCGCCAAAAAGAAAAGAAACCACATTGAAAAACAAATCAGAGCTCTCAAATGTTAACGTTAAAATCCAGCTCCCATTTGTATTTGCATCAAAACAAAAAGAAAGAGCATAAAAGCTCCATAAAAAGGTCCATTATAAGTAGCAGCATTTCCCCCACAGAACTGTTCTACAGGCAAACAACTCACATTCTACTTGAAAACTGTAATAAACTCCGATCTCTCCTGCATCTCTGTAATGCATTATTCATTTCGAGTTGCCAAGCCGAGACTCTAGAGGATCCTTAAGAACCTGCTACACTATTTATGTAGTATACTGCAGTGAACACACACACACACACACACACACACACATACAGAAATTGTCATTATACACAATATGTGCGTTAATGTATGTGTTGGACAGCAGATGATAAGAGTGCGATATCTGTGGTCGGTTTTGTGTCACACTACCGCCTCCTCCCTGGTTCTGGCCCATATTCTGCAGGCTGTCTGTGTCTGTCTCGGGATCCAGGCCAGCCATGACGTCTTTCACTTGGGATTTCTATAGTAGGAGCATTCTCACCGATGATCTATTTGAAAAGAGGAGATAGGAAAGGCATTCCTCCGAGACGCTAAATATATTTCCGGGAATGCGTGTGATTAATGCCCCGTGGCTTCTGAGTGGATCGGTCTCCAGCCAGCGCGGGTGCGATCGTGAAAAGGTCGTCAGACTGAGGCAGACAAATTCTATAAATTTCTGTAATTTCCACAGGAGCGACGACTCTCTCTGCAGCTTTTGGGACATTTTTAAAAAAAAACAGCAGTGAAACGAATCCACATGTGACGCCTTGTGCTTTATCCTTCGAGGTATAGATGTGTTTATGCACCCGCCGCCACGAAATATACATCCCATCATGTAAGGATGTGATCCAATAAAAACTAATGAGCTGCAGTTGAATTCAGTGACCTACGGATGATGTAGGGACATGTATGATAAAGGCTTCCTTTCTCCTCACAACCCCTCACAGTCCATAATCTCAACGTGATCCAACCTCTCCATTCTGATAAATAGAAGCTCTGAGTCACCCAGTCCAGATTGAGAGGCCCGATAGTTTGTAGCCAGGGACGCCATTGTGGCTATTTCAGCATATTTCAGGTCAGGGCATTCAAGGAGCTGTCTGCTCACGGCTGGCAGAGCGAATGAATAAGAAGGAGAGAGACTGCGGCAGAGATGGCGTGCGTGTGTGTGTGTGTGTAAGAGAGAGAGAGAGCAGAGGGGAGATAGACAGATAGAGAGAGCACGCACTTTCAGAAAGGGACAGAGAGCCAAAGATAGGGCTCTTTGTGCTGATGTGTTCGGTGACCTTGCACTCTCAGTGATGGGCTTCTATCTCCACCGGCACAATAGAGCAGCAAAAATAGGATTCTTAGATACATCAGGGCACAGTGGAGCCAGAGTGGCTCTCACTGATGCACCAGGCCAAGCCCCAACTCCATGTGTGTGCGCGCGCACGTGTGTGTGTGTGTGAAGAATGCAATAGTGGAAGAGCAGAAATAGAGAAAAGGGAATTCCATCTATCACAGAGACTGGGCGGCCTTGACCGTGCCTCGGGGGTTTATTATTACGGTGCCCACCGTGTGTGGGCGGAGTGCAGCAAACAGCACAGGAACACGGTGCAGTCTAGAGCCGCGGCGCCGTGCTGCAGTCAGGGTGCAAACCATGAGAGGTGTGCAAAACCCGCCGCTGAGAACAGATTCATAACCGCTGCACGAAGCCCAGACTGAAGAGGTTCTGCGCCAACCATCAGACTGGCTGCTCTCCTGATATTACGCATCTGAAAAGGGTCAGAGTGTCTCTACAACACAGCGTGAGCAAAATAAACAGTCCTTTCTTATGCTAAATTAACTGTATAAGTGTCGCTGAATGGACAGGGAAATGCTAACGTTAATTAGAGTCTCCTCAGTCTGGATTAATGGATTTAATAGATCTGCCTGTTGGAAATATGTTATTTTGTTCTCCTGGCAGTTTGATTTGGGTCCAATTCTTCTGCAAACTGATCCCATCACCTTGGTGAAGATAGACTGCATCTGAATGACAGAGCGGAGGAATGTTAACCCTAATTCCCAAGAGGAAAAAAAACCCAACATGTTCTTTTCATTGCTTTTGAATTAGAGCCTAATGCGAAATGCATGGCCCCGCAGCCCCACCCCAGCTTCTCTGCTTCTGCACCCCCTCCACCTTCCATCATCTGTCCCCTCAGCTGTGATGCGATAAGACAGGTATGGCTACTCCCACGCTGGATACATCTTGATACATGGCTGGCTCTGCAGCGCGTAAACCCCAAGGTCTTTGTGCTCCTCACGTTGTGCCGTTCAATCTCTTAGGCAGGTTCCCAGGAGGAGCACAAAGCCGTACAGCTGAGACACTGCTGTCCCTCAGCAGACACAGAGAGGGAGCGGCAGGCCAAAGGACGGCTACAGAAGAGGGAGACGGTGAGCTTCCAGTGGAGCTGCTGCTGCTGCTTTGGGGGGCAGGATTAAGTCCTTTTTTGCAGGATAAGGAGCTGTCTCCCAGAGAAAGACAGAAAAGAGCTCCTGGAGGCGAATCAGGTTTGATCCCTCCTCCCTCCTCTTTTCTTTTTCGCTCCTCGCTTCTTCTTCTTCCCTCCTTTGTGTTTCCCTCTCGCTCTCTTTAATCCAACCTGACACAGTTACAGATGGCCTATCAATGCCGCAGCCCGTCAGAGCCCTGGCGAGGGGCCGTCCAGCATCCTGCACCTATCTGTCTGCATCCCCCATCTGGGACCAGAGCAGGAGGCCATCGGGCAGCCAGTCACGTACGTCCATGTATGGCTGCATGACAGTACAGCTGATAGCGACCGGGATCTGCCCCCCCCCCTCCTCCTCCTCCCCCCGGACACACAGAAAGATCTTGAGAGGCAGAGAAGAACCCAGGCTGACACTTTGACGGATGGATGTAGTGTGTTTGTGAGTGAGGGCCTCCTGCGTCTATCCCACCCCGGTAATGGCATCCCAGAGGAAAAGGCCTTTGACTATATGTCTTATCCCATACATCTGAGACTCTGATCTCCTTGCTCCATATCTGAGTAGCTACAGCTCCTAATTGAACTTGAAAGTAGAAAACACATAACTCTTTCTTATGTTAATTAACCAGCAAGTGCAGAATATGCAGCTCATTAGACAGGTGTTATATTAGAAGCATATAGAATCCAACCTATACAAAGAGACAGTGTAATCTTCTCGGTCCTGAAAGTGGTAATGAATATGCTAATGAGAGAGGGATTTATAGCCTCGATCTTTGCAATTCATAGACGTGAAGGCAAATTCAGTCAGATTCCCATTGTGTTATGGAGGATGTTTACACTAGCTTTCCTTAAATAATCCAGTATTTCTCCATAAAGCCACTCAGAAGTCAAGTAACGTCTCTAAATACCGGCGCGATCAACATACAGACATATGGAAATGAAAAGAGAAATATGATTTTAAATTCGAAAGCATTTTTACCGCAGCACCTTTGTGACCCTTTGACCCCGTGAAATGACAGAAACCGTAGCCCTGTTGCTGGTGTGTAGAAGACACCAGACAGCAGGGTCAGGAGCTTTCTTTCACTTTATCTGCATCACATTTGACCAGGCTTTAAAGCCGAATGGGTCTCCAACACACAGTGGCTGAAAACGACAAAATTTAATTACAAATGACGATAAATGAGCGGTAAATGAATGTTTGGTCCGCACGCCGAAGGTGAGTTTAATTACAAGTTGTTACAGAGCGAAAAATAATGAGAAAGAAAGCTGGTAAGACGGAAAAAAGAGAGAGAAGAGAGATGGTGAAGTTGCATTTGCCTGTGTGTGTGTGTGTTTGTGTGTGTGTGCGTGCGTGCGTGCGTGCGTGCGTGACACCGAGGTGTGGGGCGTTGTCTGCCACTCGGGGCCCCTGTTGTCGACTGCCGGCGTATCCCAGAATCCTATTAGGAGCAAGTCACACTTGGGTGGCACATTCATCATGGACCCTGCACATTCAGATTGCTGTTATGAATATAATTAGAGAGGAGCAGAGAGGGGATGTTCGGGGCACGAGCACACACACGCACACACACGCACACACACACCAAGGCGAGCTCACAAACACATATGTGTGTGAGTCTGCTGTTGTCCAAACAAAACACAATCACGTCTGACATGTGGGCCGGCGTGTTCGGCGCGAATGAGACACACAGGCGCACTTGCTCCCCACATGTGCACGCTTCAGGCCCGACTTGCATCACTCCGTTCCTCGCAAAAGCGCGGTGGCGCGCGCAGACACCTGCGGTGACACTTCATTTTCACCCCGGTGCTCGGCGCGCCTCGCTTCGCCACTTCAAGTACGGGCCAGCCAGCTCAGATGGGAGCGGCCATCTCTCTCTCTCTCTCTCTCTCTCTCTCTCTCTCTCTCTGCTGGATCCCAGAAAACTTTTACACCGAGCAGGAAAAACAACTTCAGACCTTTGGAAAACCTTTCAAAACGATGGAATAAAATGGGGCGAGGTCAGCAGCGCCACGCACGCTGGCTTTCATTTTCAGCTGCTCTGCTGCTTTTTCAAGCGCTGCTCCTGAATGCTTTGCTCTGCAGGCCTTAAAGGGGACTAATGGATCAAAAGTGGGTGATAATACGGCGCCACACGCAGAACAATGGAGGTGAAAGCACAGCGGAACAGCCACGTGTTCAAGGAGAGCCATCAGAGTGCAGGAATGGGTATTTCAGCATATCCTCACATCAGAGCTGCGGTTAAAGTATGGCTGTTAAAGAGCAGAGTTTTCAAGCTCGCCTTCTCCAAAAACTGGTTTCTTCATGTAGACGTTATTAAAACTGCGGAAGGACAGAGACCAACACTGGGCCGACGCCAAACATACAGGTACATAACAAGTATGTCCATGAATCAAGACTGACGACAAAAAAATCACAAGTGTGTAAGAATGCATAGATATTCCCCATAAAATACTAGTCAGGTTATCAGGCACTCCCCATGTGCTGTATTTGCTGTATTTATTAAATTGACAACCTCTTATTTTTAGCGTAAATGCAAAAATAATAATAATAAAATAAAAAAAACAAGAGAAAATCTGAGTACAACAAGCTTCTTGAGCCGGCCTCTTAACGTCCCCCTGAGGTGGATGCAAAGCTCTGATTAGCCGCTGCAGGAATGCAGGACCTGCGATGGCACTCACGCAGGCTCCTTCTCGTCCTCTCCACGCTCTCTTCCTCTCTCTCTCTCTCTCTCTCTCCGTCTCTCTCACCCCTCCACTCAGCACTAGCAGGAATCCGGCCAAGACTCCCGGAAAGCCAGCATGTGTTTACCACCCTCTGAATGCGCGCCACGTCGAGAGCTCTGCCTGCCATCTGAATGCTCTGTAATATCAATAATTGATGCTCTTGAGGAGTAGTAATTAAATTAGTTAATTATGCCGGTAAAATTACATGTAATTATGAGACTGGAGGGTATGTTTAGTAAATTAGTCTCATCCATGCTCACTGTGTGTACTGCTGCCAAATTTTATTCCTTGATGACTGGGTAATTTTGATACCCTCTCTGTTTTTGAAACAAATGCTTCATTTGCACAGAGGCTTGCTCTGATCTTTGTTAGCTTTGTCACTGGAAGAATTCCATGGGTTTTTTTTCCCCTCCTTTTGATAACAGAAGTAAAAAATCAGCTGCTTAAAAACACCACAATAGGTGTTTGAAACAGCACTTCAGCTAATTTCCTGCACAGATGAAAAATAAAATAGACAATGATGTGTTTTTTTTGTGTATTGTTGAACATTTTTAATGGTGCCATTTCTGTTATACCGTCTCCAAGGAGCTCGTCTTGAAATGACATGCGATTGACTCATATTTTATGCCTCCTTCATCTTTAGTTTCCATCTGGCTGACAATTAAAAGTCCCAATTCACTAAACAGGAAACACGTGCGCACATACCAAAGACCAACTGTTTCTGGGGAAAAAGTGAAAGTGAGGCACCTTAATGTGAGCACGCTGTTTCACAATGAAAAGGCTTGGAGATATATTTGAGGGACGTGCCATTCTAAAACATGAATATTTAAGAATGTAAATGTCCAGAAGATCAAAAAAAAAATCCTCATTTACGTTACATCAAGCTTTCTGCAGTTCCGATTCAGCCCGTACACATAATGGTTTCAGTATAAAGTTATTTTCCTGACTGTTTACATGTCAAGGATCAAACAAATTCTGCAAACAGACTGAACAATAGTGAGAATGTCTGTCGTCAGTTGTGTATTTACTGAAGGTTGTGCAAATGACAGCGCGCAAAACAACACAAACGCTTGAAGTCGATCTGGTGTGAAACTACGATCGTTGCCGGCTTTGACCTGCCTTTTAATTAAAACACTCATCTAGTTCATTAATTCTGTTTTTTTTTAAAAAACGGAGCCGGTTGAGTTCTGGTTCTGTGACCACCTTGCGCTGGTGCTGGGCGGAGCCTCTGAGCCATTACTGGAGCGAGTGCCTGCAGGCTGCAGGCCAACTCTCTCTTGTTTGACTATCTGCTGTGGAGGGAGGCTTATCTGGAAGACCTGCCATATTGCAGCATCACATTTCCCCCAAGATCTCCTCAACAGCTTGTTGGGCTGCTACATGCGAGATAGACGGCATACTGTCTAGACCGAGCTGAATGCACAGAGCAAGGAAACAAAGCAGGGAAACACTGCGCACACTAGTTAATGAGATTAAACCCGCCCGGTTATTAATTCTCTGAGAGTCAGGGGTCAGTCTGCAGGACGGTTACAGCCGGCGCGGGACTTTAACGGGACAGCGGATGTTTATTGGGACACCGGCTGCGCTCCTTTAAAGTCAGCGGTGTGCAAATACTCACACATCAACACACAAAGCGCTGGCAGAGATCTGGGTCCACTCAGGCCTCCTGTGGCATGATGGGATGGCTGCAGAGGCTGTCAGCTTTAAGAGGCTGTCAGACTCCAACGTTGCCTCAGGCTGGATCCCTCTAATTTATGATGGTAAAGAATCACAAAGTGTTGCCGTCTCTCCAGAGATGCCCTGGCGAGTTAATTGCATTCTTTCACTTCTTACCAACTCAAAAGAGTTGTGCACACACACGCACGCATGCACGCACGGCGTATGGAGGCGCTCGCTCTTCCTCTGGGATGATAAACATTTTCTTTTCTTTTTTTTTTTTTATTCAGGCAAAAAGTATCTTAGCAAGTTAACAGGAGCTGAGCAAAGATCTGGCTCGACTGCGGAGGAATCATCCCACAGACGTTAATTCAGGCTGTCACACGTGCACGTGTCCCGACAAGCGGAATGACTGGCTGATTGAGCAATAAGGAAACAAGTGACACAGAAACCCGTCTCCTTCCTCCCGTCTCTCCTCCCGACCGGCCGTATCGTCCTCCTGATGTTCATTTTGGGTGACTGAAACGTGACCTCACCCCTTCGACCCTTCTGAACATTTAGCTTTTCAAAATACCACTTATGTATCCATGAAACTTGTGCTAACATCACGCTATCAACTATTAGCAGGTGGTGGAGCTTGAAGCGGATTCACACACGGGTTGGTTCTGAACCGTTTGTTCTGCAGCTGTAATGAGAAATTAAAGTGATCTTACAGGCTTACAGCGCGACCTCTGCCAGCTTCATCCCTTCATAAAGCAGCGGTCGTCTCCATCTTAAGCATGTAATCCCACTATATGCAGGAACTGAAAGGCAGCTCTGTAGAATTCAGTGAAAACAAAGACTCATCAACAGGCTGTATATTAAAACCAGAAGATGTCTGAGCTGTAATAAACATCTGAGCTTGATAAACCCTGCTAATTATTCAGAATTGTCCAATAAAAAACATGACATGTGGCTTAAACGCTTGCATTTTCCATTTATTGGATCCATCTCTGATGCTTTGTCTGTGTATTTGTCCAGCACATACATACGCGCATGTGTGTGTGTGTATGTGTGTGTGTGTGTGTTGAATAACAACAAGGATGTGCATCAGCTGTCGTTTTTTATATGAAGACTCGACGTTGAAATGATGGTAAATGCTAAATAACACTTTTAATTGCATCCCATAATCCTCCCATGATTCACCCTCATGGATGCAAAGACGAGGTTTGATGCCAAATCTGGAAAACCTTTGAAAGAATTTGAATGATTTAGGAAATATAAAGCAAAGCAAGCTGAATAAAATAAAAAAAAATAAAAAATAAAAATAACGTCATTAAAAGGGAAAGTTTGTAGTTGACTTGATAATTTAGATGTTAAAAACAGAATAAAAGGAATTGTTTGAGAGCTTATTTGCCTGCTGGGGTGCGGACAGATTAGTGTAGCTCAGATTAGTAACATTTCCAACCTGTGTTTGTGTCTCAGCCCCGGTAGTCTGGTAACTGCACTGGCTGATCGCGCAGGACGACGTGTGTGTGTGTGAGTGTGTTCTGTGGAGTGTGTGACTGAACAGGTTGAAGGATGATGGAGTGCTGAAGAGGTCCAGTCCATCCTCTCCGCTGTGTCCTGCCAAGGCAGCTGTCACGGATAGCTGGAGACCCTGCTGGGAGAGGCGACCTTGGGGGTTTGAGTGTGGAGGTGAGTGGCTGGAATGTGGAAATCGGAGGGAAACAGAATTCTGTCAATTATGTGAAAGCAGAGCGTCTGGTGTGTGTGTGTGTGTGTGTGTGTGTGCAGGCAGCAGAGCCTCAGGTGACGGAAATAAAGAGACATTATTCTCTCTAACAAATGGAGGTACGTCTGTGAAGGACAGCAGAGCTTCTTCAGCACCGCTAACCTGCATGTTTGGAGGAAAGAACACAGCTAAAGATGTGAGGAAAGATGAGGAAGTGGATCAGCAGAATGTTTTGCAAGAGTGGGAGGTGCTTTCAAGACTTTTGCAGAAAGAAGAAAAGATTTTTATCAAGGGCAATGATGCAAAGTGAAGCAATACATCAAAAAGGAGAAAATTAATGAGGAGAATTCAGACTGTAGGAGCAGGAAAAAAAGAACAGAAGAACAAATACAGACATTTAGAGGGAGAAAAAACACCTTTATCCAGATTAATGATGTAACCTGGAGAAATATGTGCTTGAAAAAGGTTAAAAAAACAGACAAAGATGGTGGAGATTGCAAATTCTGAGCTGTGTGGTTGGAGCGCAGCAAAGGGGAAAGCCGCAGAGGTTCAGAAATAAAGATTCAAATAAAACAATCCAATTCAGGCAATTAAACCAAAGGATTATCCACACATCAAGGATGGATTCATGTATCTGACCATGAGGAAGGAAGCGTGTTTTTCTCAAAAATAAAAGTCCAAATGTTCCTCTGCCAGAAAGCCTGGCGAGCTGGAGGATGTGCTAATGCTGCAGCCCCAAAAATCTTCAATTAATGTAGCATGAAATAGGTCATTAATGAGGATGCATGGGCCATACGTGGAGACCGACAGACGAGGACTCCGCCGCCATCGCGTAGCCGACGTGACATACAAACAGTCCAGACAGCCATGGGAACGAGGAGGAGGAGGAGAGGAACTGCTCGGTGAAGAGGGGAAATAAAATATGCAGCCTTGGTGGTTCTTTTAATCTTTATTTCAAAGCATCCTGCAGAGACTGAATTATTTAATATGCTGTGGAATAAATGCTAACAGAAGAATATAAAAGAAATGTGGGGCAGTGACCAGTGTGACAGGATTCCTCTCTGGGTGAAAGAAAGCGAGATAAGACAGATGAGTTTTGCATTTAAAGGGTATAAAACCATGACTGAAATAGGATAAGAGGACGGTAGTGTTCTAGAAACTGATGTCAGTCTGAAGACTGAATCACACGTTCATTTAGAGGAGGATGAGTTTGGATGAGCCCCGTCCCTCGTTAAGAACGGACACATGACGACAGCGTTGTCACCAGACAGGAAGTGCAAATGAGACAGGAAGTGCGGACACTGGCTGTCACCATCTGATCAGCAGATTTACCAACACACACGCGCGCACACACACACACTTCACGGGTCAGTTGGTGTTGTGTTATTGGGTGTAAAGGTGGCTGCTGCTCATTTGGTGCAAGCCTGTTGCAGGCAGAGCTGGGTCAAAGGTCATTCCCAGGTAGTGTCAAACCTGGCTGAAGCACCTCTGGCAGGTGCTGAAAGCGCTCATCACAGCCCGGCGAGTTTACACGGAGCGCACGTGAACACGGCCCTTCGCCGCTGTTATTCCTGCCTGAAACGTGATCGCTCATTCTGAACTGTAATTACTCATCCAAATAGTGCCTGAATAACTGAATAAATCCCTAATCTGTTTGTAGCACGACAGCTAGGATATGAACAAACCGTTTCATTGTTGGAGTCTCTTTAAAGAGCTCTAATTACATCAAGCTATCACATGTGCATTGTTGGCAAAGCTGCGGTAAAGGAGGCATTTGGGAACGAAGAGGGTGGAAATGGTAAAGGATTACGTCAAACTGTTGCAAATCTTTTTCAGGGATTAGGAAGGCTTAAAGTCAGGAGAAAACCCAAGGGTGTCTTCGCCCGCACGCGGTGTCTGGCTAGACACGCAGCACACAGGTACACACAACCAGAGCATGTGCTAACAAATTACTCTCACATAAGCTTTCCGTCCTGTGCACCATCCACGTATGTTGCGATCAAATCCTGCTACGTGTGCTGGCGTGTGTGTGCATGCGTGTGTGTGTGTGTGGCTGTGTTATTGAGGTGTGAATAGGCTGTGGGTCTGCCCACCGCTCTCTCCAACAGGCTTAATCTGCGAGATGACCCGCGGGGTCAAACCCATTCTCTCGGACGTGTCCCTTATTGTAGCAGGCAGTTTAGAGGCTCATCCACAGTCAAGCCCGGTTAAAGCATGAAGGATCTGGGGGCTATCAGACAGTGTGGCCATCACATCACGTCTGCGTCTGTCTCACTGTGTCTGACAGGAGAGCCGGAGAGGTTTCAGACGCGGAGAGAAAGCGAAAGCTAGCCCGATAGCTGTCAGATATGTAGTGTGAATGACGCGCAGGGAGACGGACAGGTAGACGCTTCCACAGACAGAATGATAGACGGAATAATAAGCAGGGCGCAGGCGAGGACGGAGCGAGGAAGGGGACACACGGGGGGGCACAGGCGCATCACATGTCGCTGCAGCCCTGCAGGTTTCAATGAAAGAAAACAATGGAGGGGACGGTGAAAGTGCAGCGGAGGACGAAGCCCTTTACAATGAACGATTATTTAATATGGACCCGGTCCGGTGGCGAGTTTGCCCAGGTGCTGCTCTTTGTTGGGGCATGTGTGTGAATTTGTTTGCGCTGGGACAATATGACAAGTCATCTCTATTTGAGAGGTGGCCTGTGCGCCGCTGACGGCACCTCCCAGCAACGAGTACAGCAGGAAGGGAATCACAGGTCGACCCTGGGAGACGCCGCCAGCTCTGGCTCCACCGCCGCTCCGCCCCAGAAAGCTGCCTTTTAGCTTCCTCCTCTCCTCTCCTTCCAGTTGAATTTCAGCTGGCCACCGGTAAAAAAAGCATGTGAGCTGAAGCATTCCTTTTCCCAAAGCCGTCCCTGATAGAGACAGATGGCGTCCATTTAAAAGGTCCCATGGAAGTGTGTTATTTCTGCTTCCTACAACCCGCACAGATACGGAGCAGCGCTGGGAAACACACGCTGCAGATGCAGACGCCCGGCGGTGTCTGCATGCAAATATACCCATAATCCAGAGAGCATGTGCCTGTGTGTGCACAGGCAGGGAGACGCTGAGAGGCAGCAGGATATGGGTTATCTGTCCATCTCTGCCCTGTGTGAAAGTATACCGTCACACCATTCACAGCGTCCCGGCCTTTATGGAGCCCCCCCCCGCACTCCCTCCCCTCCTGCTCCGGAGCATTTGAGCTATGAAAATAAAGGCAAACAAAATTCTGCTGATGCAAAAATGAGGATGGGAAAGGCACACAGTAGCACCTGGTGGCATCGCATCAATTGGTGGCTGTTAAATAGCTGCCTGTTTGTGCCAGCTGCTGCATTGTTGGACTGAGACAATATGAGAGTTCCAGTAGCACGGCTGGCCGCCGGCGTATCTGTGTGCATTTGTGTGTGTGGCCTGACCTCAGCCCCCCCCCCCGCCACAGCACCGCCAGTGTAATCTAGAGTTCATGTGACTGTCACGGGGGAGTTTTGATGGATTCACGCAGCTACACCCCACACACACACACACACACACACACACACAGAGCCCGGACATGTGGACTCCCCGTTTCAGTTTTGCTGCTGGTGGATGCTCGGTTCCTCTGTGGGGGCTGTGGGAGAAAATGGTAATTGCTGTTTGACAATGCGTGCTTTCACGCTCCATTGGTTTGTCATTTTTCAAAGTGTAATATTTTCCCTCGCACGCCGAGATCCACACGAGGGCTCTCAATAGACGCTTTGTCTGGAACGCGTTCGCCACAACATCCTGGACGACGATGATGATGATGATGATGATGATGCTGACGACGCGATGATGGCGTACTGATAAATTGGGTAATTTGGGGTTGTAACAGACAATATGTGGGAAATAACAAATTACAATCCAGCAACACTCTCATCTTGCAGATTTGATGCATTAATGGGACAGAGTGAGTTCATCACAAACACTCTGCAATAAATATAAAGCGGAAAATGACACAAACCAACATTGTTGCTGAGGTTCACTGCAGACAAAAGGGACATGGCAGAGGTCGGCCATTTTGCCGTTTGATTTTCCAATTTCTCTGTAATCTGAATAAGAATAAAAGCAAATAATCTCATTACCAACTGACACGCACACTTTCAGGGACACCGCCATCACACGCTGCATTAAACCTGCGTGTCAGACCTTTAAATGTTCCAATCGGCTGATCTGGGAACAGCAGAGTTTGACTCTAACCCGGTCAGAGATGATGTGATGCAGCGTCGATCGAGGCGCTGCAATTTTCTGTGGCTCAAAAGAAAAGTTCCACCTTTGTCGATTCTCTTTCACAGATGCCTGAGAGAACAGCACACACACACCTCCAGATCGTAATTTAACAATAGAACCCCCCCACCACCCCACCCCCACCCCCCTTCTCATTAGTGCTCCCCGTTCTCCTCCTACCGCACAGATTCTTCCTCTGCCTGCTATTAATGAGAGAAGTGAGGATTCCTAATAAGCAGTTATTCTTTTAATTAAAAAGTCTCCATAAATAATCACCTCATAATCCATCTGTCAGATTCCATCCAGCTCCTACTTAGTTAGAGATTGGGGTGATCTATCTATCTATCTATCTATCTATCCATCCAGACACGTGTTAATAATTGATCATCTCAAACTTGATGCTGCTGTGCTGATTCAGCAGTATTAGCGACGGCGCTGGGCCGCGTTAAATGATTTATCCGAGCCAATACTCTTCCTGGAGGGATTCTGAATTTCTAATAAGGAAATATTCCTCCTGCGCCGGTGTGTATTTATCAAATAGTAAGCTGTTTTCCCTTCTCTCGCCTTCCACCACGGAGACAATATGCAGCCGCGGTCGCTGCTTACTCAATATTCCTCTGACTCAATTTCCCTTAAAACCAATTTGCTGCGATCCCTTTTGCATGTTTCTCTTCTTCTTTTGCAAATAGGGGCTATTTACCAGCTGCTGAGCTTTGCTTTTAAGTAAAGAAATCATGACTTTAAAACAAAGTTAGCTGAACCAGGCTGCTGCCCGTTAACCGAATACCATCACAGAATTACATTTTCCAGCCCTGAACTCATTAATCACTATATTAGAACCTGAACGGTATGTGCATGACCACCAGTGAAGCACGTGTGTGTGTGTGTCTGTGTGTGTGTGTGAGAAGTTTGAAAGCAGGAGCATGAGCCTGATCATGAATACACGTTCCAGGCTCACGTTCTCAGGGAGAGAAGGTGGAATGAGGAAGAGACGGAGCCAGTCTGGAAAGAAAAATGGCTAAGCAAGTGGGGTTTTTTTTCCATTCGCCTGTTTACAGAGAGAACAAAGGCTTGTGAGTGATATTTAACGATCACAGAGGTGCTGTGTGTGTGTGTGTGTGCTGCCCAGCACCTTCAAAACAATCGTGTTTGCCAAAGGTGAAGCCTGCGACAGCGGCTCATGGGTCGGACTCGGCTTCGGTCACGCTGGCGACAGCCCGAAGCTGGAGAAAGTGGGCTGTGTTGACTGGAGGATTACCTGGTATACTGGCACGAAGCGGACAGAAACCAGCTCAGAGCGGTGGTTGACACGGGGAAGTGATGGATGTCCTGATCAATGAATACTGGAGGATAAACTCCACCCGTTTGCTCATTCATCACCCGCTCAGACAATCAAGTCTAACCTTTAAAAAGAGCCGCAACGGAGACTTGCATTAAATCATTCGCTTGGAGACATTTCTGAACGAGGCAAGAGCCAAAGTTGGCTCTTTCCTCTGTCTCCGTCGTGACGTTAAAACCCGCTGGTCCTGCTCGGCCGGAGCTCCTGGCTCTCTCTACGTGTCAACCTTCACTTCTGCTCTGTTGACTGAACCACAGCTGTGTTACCGCGCATGTAACCAAACACTGGATACACTCCGCTCATTTCCACATTCCCACCTCTCGCATAGCAAGACATACAAATAGGGTAGGTCACACCCTAGAGGCTACACACACACACGCCCACAAACACACACACATGCACGCACACACCCATCCTGTGACAGCTATCAACATTCATTTCTTTGCATTAACATTGTGCGAGGGCTAATAATGACGTTTAAACACACTTGTTTTCACACTCTGTGACACACACACACACATGCACACACACACGGGTGATCGCGTGAAGCCCGTGACTGAGGTCACAGAGTCATGCCGGGCCCTCCCTCCACTCACACCTGCTCATGTGTACCTGACCGCGGCCCAGCCTGGCCAGACTCAGCGCCAGTCTGGCCCTCACGGGCAGGATCTGCATCTGTGACCTCTACCGGTCGGCACGCCGTAACGGGAACTTTCTACAGGCGGAGCGATGCCTCCCTCCTGGTTTGGAGGCCGAATGTGTGTGTGTGCGATTGTGATTGGTTCTGTCCTGCGGGTGCAAACGGAGGCGGTTCTGTGTGAATCTTTTTAATAAGGCGCATGTGTCGCGGTGGCTGGTCGTCTGATGGAGATCATGAACCAAAAAGGACAAGCCAGCCCCTCATTAGTTCTCTCAAACCCATATTAGACATTATTCCAGCAGGGCCGGAGCAGAAGAGGCCCGGCTTAATCCCGTGGCGTTACAAATGGTATTACTGAAGTATGCGCACAGTTGCCTCCATATTCATCTCCCGGAGGAATATAGGTTTCAAAGTTGCATAATAAAATCATAACAATGGCTTTTGACAAAATATGCAAATACTGCCTGTTTTCCCCCTTGGATTATGTTAATTTATATCCAGTAACCTGGTATCTGCAGCATGCATAACCAAACTCTGTCCTACAATATGTCCTGTGGGTATGATATGGGAGGAGGCGTCATGAATGTGAATGCAAATACAAAGACTGCTGTAAAAACAAAGCCAAGATTACGATTGGAGGAAAATAAACCTTCCCTGGACAGAATGAAAACAGGGTCCTTGGAGAAGAATCCTCAGACAAACACCGGCTCCCATTCGATTGAGGAGCAGATTTAAAGGTCACGATTGAGAAAATATCTCATCCCGAGCCGGCCTAGAACCGGGTTTCTTCTGGATTCCAGATAGATCTACTCGACATCGGTCAATCGCCGAAAAATACGTCCGCGGCGCGGAAGCACCGAGGAAGATGCCCCAGCCCGGTTTATTTCAGTTCACGGCAACAGAACCTTGTCAAATAAACACGGCTACGCCATAAACAAGTGGGATGTTTATATGTCTTCTCCATCCAGACCACATCCATAATGTGGAGACTTTCAGACGTTCACATTGCGAAAGACTGCAATCAAATATTTGTCGAGTTTCTTTTAAAAGTCTCCATTTCAGCAATTTTAAGCATTGTGATCAGTGAGCGGAGCTGAAAATGAACAGGCCCACCGCAGCCAGCGATTACCAGGTCCTGAGTCCCTCTTCGGATCCAAGCGCCCGGCACATGGGGCCAGTCGCTCGCTAATAGAGACATTTACACCTTAGTAAAAGTTGGCAGGTGTTAGCCTGTTGATGTGGAGAGCAGACGCCGGGCATCATTAGGCGCCGTGCCAAGGCTGCTCGGGCTGCCAGGCGCACTCGCTCGCTCAGGAAGATGCTGTGTGTGTCCGCGAGTGTTCGCGTGCCGACGCGCCTGCGTTTCCTTTTTTTTTTAGCATCCTCAGCTGGAGAGGCCCTCTTTAGGCTCCACGTGCATCAGGATGGTTGGCCTGTGAGTGGAGCAGGACAGCAGGTTCAAGGGTCAAAACCCAGCGCTGCATGAACAGAAGTGGTCCCGGTGGAGGACCCAGAGGGACTGATGTTTCACATTTAATGAGCTCCTTTCAGCTAAAACTCACTTTCACTCTGTGATGAGGCCTGTTTCAAACTGTCGGGACCAGTTTTTCTGTGATCAGAAGCATCAACAAAGAATCCACGAGACACACACACACACAAACGCACACACACCTGAGTAATGAAGTGTAGATGCTGCAGTCGCCTCTCTGCATTTCCATACAGAATGCATTCTTGGAGGGTTTATTTTAAAGCTCATGCTTCACACGGAGGTTTTCTCCAACGGAAACGGCGCCGTCTCCTCCACCCAGAGAGCGGGAACTAAATTCACTGCCAATAGAAACAGCTATTAATAATGCTAATGGCAATAATAATTTAGGAGCAGAGGATACACACATTTAGCCTGGCAATCAGAAATCCATCAGCGGAGGTGTTAATATTGAAGAGATGCTGATGGCACAGAAATAAAAGCTGGGCGGCTTCTGAATATGTAATGACAACCGGGAGACCATAACAAACACCACTTTTATGTCAAGTATTACTTATTAAAATTGCGTCTTAAATATTTATCACTTTATAGATGGCCCCCGTCAGTGTTTTCTTATTTGCTTCCCTGAAGATTGCTGTTTGAGGCGAGAGACACGCGTGAACACCCCCCCCCACCTTTCCTCCAGAAATGGCCTGATTAAAATCAACTGCCACAGTAAATTGTGATGAATTATGCAGAGTTTGGTGAGGAAATGAAGCAAAAGGAGGTAGTTCATTTAAAAATTTAATCTGAGAGCTCTTACTGTAGTAGACGTCGGAGAAGGCTGCATATTAATAAGGCATTGTTAGCAGCAGAGTGTGAAGCATTGTTGTACAGGTGGGGTGTCTGCGCGTACAGATGTACCGCTGCCCGCCGCACTTCCCTCCGCTGTTTGTCTCAGTTTGGAGGCAGCAGCCGCTTCTGCCGCAGATTAAGTTGATCATTCATCTCCGAGGTGCTTTTTCATCAAGTCGTAAACAAAATAAATACCTGCTTTCACATCGCGTTACAAAAGAGATGAGTCAACAATGTAAAGGGGAACGCCGCGGAAAACGGGAGCGCTCTGATACATCATCATTACTCAACGTGAAGGAGATGAAGCAGTCAGGAGAGCGTGCAGCTTCCGGTGTGCTCACTCCGCCTCCGAGACGCCTCGGACGACCTTTTCAGTGTAATTCGATTGCCTGAGTGAGGACAATCAGATCAATACCTTTGGAAGAGGTTTAGCAGGGAGCTGGAGGCAGAAAAAAAAAAAATCTAAAACCTCTAAAGGAGCTATTGGGACGTTGTGGGAGGAAAACGTGTTGTGACTGGACCCAAACATGAACGACAGTGAAGATTCGTGTTACTGCAACAAAGAAGGTTGTGGAAACCTGCCTGAGCGGCTAAATCTGACTCACACCACTGAAAACACACACACTCCCAGCCCAAACCCCAGAACGCTGCACCAGACATGAGCACTGGCGCGGGAGAGGGCCGGGAAGAGGGTTTAAATACACAGGGAAGGGGGCGGAGCCAATTAGGCGCAGGTGAGAGGCATCGAGGCAATTACTGAGGCGAGATGGGATTAATGTTAACAATAGAGCCTGAATCGAGTGAAGTCTGTGTGTTTGCAGGCAAATACTGACACACTGAAAGGTGTGACCCGCAAAGAGAAGCGAACGTGTGTTTTCCTGGTGGAGGGAGCGATAAACTGAAGCAATAACCTGCCGGTGTAACTCTGAGGTCGGCTTGAATAGAGTCCTGGATAAATTCAGCCTGACCTCGCTCAGGTATTCATGACGCAGACTTTGAGTGGCCGACCAACTAATATCAGAGCTTCTGACTTTCAAGGACCTGGCTGAAGTCAACAACAGGAGATCAGCCCTCAGCCCTCTCACACCCCCCTACAAATTGAAATCCAAGTCGGGGGCACAGCACCTTATTTTCTCCAGGGAGCGCCCGGCTCTCCACACCCACCGTCTTTCCATTTCTGCGCTTTGATCAGGCTATAATATCATATGCGACAGGGATGGCTGCACCCGTCTCCTCTCCTCTCCTCTCACCGCCTCCGTCCTGTCCAAATAAAGGAACACAGAGGAAGGGCTTTAAATGAGATCAACACAGGGCGCCGGTTACATTGATAGGTAAATACTACAGCTTTAAATGCTTCTCGCACTCAATTGGCTCCCTGCTATTGTCGCGGCCGCACGCCTCAGTGAGCACTAAATTTTCACTGTCACACTTCAATAACCCTAATTGTCCAAAATAAATGAGCTAATTTCTGAAGTTCTATTTTCATATGCAGGAGATAAGGCAACTTTACTGATTGATTGGATTCTTTTGTGCGCGCGCGTGTGCGTGTGTGTGTGTGTGTGTGTGTGTGTGCGTGTGTGTGTGTGTGTGTGTGTGTGTGTGTGTGTGTGTGTGTGTGTGTTGGTGTGCGTGTG
>BJFM01001785.1:231841-243458 GCA_016586285.1 Arothron firmamentum
CCCCCCCCCCCCCCCCAGGTCGCTGTCTTAAACCTCCTGTAGCATAATAAACAGGGGTGTACGTATCCACTTTGGAAGACGACATCCTCCATTCACACGGCTGTCATCACGGAGCCAGTTGCAGCCTCCCAGAGCGTTTTGCTGACAGACATTTTAAATTAGACTAATAAATTGCCTGGCGTTATGCCTCGTGCTTTCTAAAACCCCTGCTACCCAAAGACAAATTAGTATGCTGCAGGTTTAAAGGCTGAATGCTGCACGAAAGGGCAGGTTGTTTATATGAGGAGGGGTCTGAGTGCACAAAGGGAGACGTGAAGGTCGTCCAGAGAGGTCGTCCGGAGACGCCGCATCAATGAGAAATGTAAGGACGAGTAAAATATGCCCAGTAATTACGTCAGAATTACAGAAGCTCGGATTTTGAGTTTTTCCGTGTTTAATGTTGTTTAGAAAAATAATAAAGATCTCACGTTGTTCAGATTCGAACGCTTCGCCTTTCTTCCGTTCGGGGATTTTTGCACAATCTCCATAATCCTGTTGACAGACGAACCAACAAACGCGCACAAGCTGAAAATATTCCCTCATCTGGGAGGGAATGAGACGCCTGCGTCAGAATAATGCAGCGCGCACTGATGCGACATTTCAAAGCTCGGCAGCTCGGGATAAGCTGCGCGTTTAGCTTGATATGTGATCTGCGGCGGGAGAAGCGGGCCGCGCGTGAGGGATCCGGCTGACGTTGCCTCGCCGCGGCAAAAACAACCAGGAGCGGTTTGAAGTCTGCTACCGCCGGCAGGTCCCGTCGTCGCGGCGACGGTCTTTGTCGGGACTCATCTTGAAAGCATTCTTTCGACCCTCGCGACGAGCCTTGGCGCGCTCTCCAGATGAACTGAGCCACACTCCGGAGGAGAGTGCACGGACACGCAGCTCGTGCACGGTGTGTGTGTGTGTGTGGGGGGGGGGGGCAGCGCTGCCAAGTGCGTGACAGCGCGGCGCATTGCTGCACCATCTGACGTTTCCCAAATGTGAGGCAAAGCGAAAGAGGGAGAGATGTGGGAAAGGAGGAGAGGAGAAGCACAGCCGGCCAGATATTTGAGGCCTTCCTGGGAAAAAGGCCGCCGCCGCCGCTCCTCTGGCCCGCGTCAGCTGAGTGGCGCGCTGTTGCTGGACGTTATTGTGCCCATTGTGCAGCAGGGAGGAATGTTTGGCCGGCTCTCTGGGAAACGGCACTTCAGGGCCCCGCAGCTGTCACAGCCCGGGGACTTGAATTCTGCCACAGAGTTCAATGGTGAAGAGCTGGCAGAGGCGGATACGCTCTCCACCTCAAGATGGAGAGCTGGGAGAGAGCCCCGGAGCCGGGCCGCCGCCCCGCCTGCTCCGCATCCGAGCGCGTTCGGGCGCGCTTTTAGGGCCCGCGTTTTCAAATGTAGCTTTCTTTGAGTGCTGAAGCTCTCAAGACCTCTGGTTTCCTCCCACAACCCCTCCGTCTCCTCCTCTTTCTCTCGCTGAAGCTCCATCTCGCTGTTTTTGTGCCCAATCTTGAATAAACAATCGCCTCTCTGTGGCGAAGGCTTCCCGTCCCACTTCCTGAAGGAATGCCGCTTCCCAGGCTCCGTCTCACCATGGCGACCGGGAATCTGTGGGAAATCACATCCGACAGATGTGAACATGGTGCGCTCGCTTTAGAGAGGCGTCCTATCGATCACGGGGCGCTTTTCAGTCTTTCTCCATTAAAAAGATGGAGGGAACTAAAACCATCCTCCACGGAGGTGCAGAGCTGACCCTCCCTCACTAAACATTCTCCAAGAGTTTCATGAATTTTCTGACTCTACATAAATAATCACTGTTTTTCTTTTGTTTTTGTAATGACATGATTAGAATTCCACAAGTTATCAACTGTAAACCTTGAGGGGGAAAAGGTGCTTTTAATAGACGTCCTGAATTGCCATCAAAGCAGATCAAAGCATCGATCCTTAAATCCATCCAGCAGGAAGGATTTCAGCCTTGACCCTCAGTCCGACACGGAAGCAGAAGCTGGAGCCTCCACAGCTGAGGAAGTCCGTCCAGAAACCCACTGGTGAACTTTCCAAACGCTCTGTTTATCTGCGGGCAGCTTTGTTCTGTCCCAGTGTCGTCTCTCTCGGCTTTAACAGCCTCACAAGGTCGTTTCCCTCCACCTACCGACAATTAAAGCTCTGCTGCCGGATGACTGAGACGTTTGTGAGTGACAGAATTCATAACGCGTCCCACGTGTGTGTGTGTGAGTGTGTGTTTCTTTGGGCTGATAGAAAGTGGAAACCTGTATTAATGGAAGAATTACATCTGTTGCTCTCTATAAGATGATGTTCAGTCTTTCATTTTTCTGATTTTAGGGATAAAAGAGTCGCCAGCTTTAGGTTCTCATTATCAACACAAGGAAAGAAGCTGAATCAGGAGAAAATAATGATCCAGGAGGTGTCCAGAAGCCTCCAGGAAGGACTAAAGTATTAGTTTGAGATCAAGATCTGAGAAGGCTGGAGGAAGGATCAATACCCTGATCATCCGTCTGTCCTGAGCCCTGGCCAGGAGTGAGAATGAATACTGGTGATCAGTAACAGCCTCAGATGTAAATGACTGTATATTTTATTATACGCATCTATTAGGATTCAAAATGGCTGCATCTGAAATAAAAGCTTTTGAAATCTGAAAGCAGAGAGAGAGAGAGAGAGAGAGAGAGTAGAAAAATATAAAAATCACTCAATACATGAAGGAATCTCTCTCTCTCACACACACACACACACAGCATCCTCTCTCCTCTCCACATCACATATTTCTCGAACAAAAAATGCAAATCTAATTTTGTGCGCTTCCTTTTCTCCTCCCTCCCCCATCTCTGGCTTCACCATTAGGGCTATTTGCATCTGACTGAGAGGCCATTAGAATAATAATTACCCTGACCCACCAGAGAGGGAAGGCCTTCGGCAGTGAAAGTGTGTGTGTGTGTGTGTGTGTTTGAGAGAGAGAGAAAGAATATGTGAGCAAGGTCCTTCTTACATCTAATTCTATTACATTTTTGCAAACAATGAAGAGGCTAAAACTGTATATTTCTTTGCAAAATTCTGAATTGTGACATAAATTGTAAGAAAACCCTTCACAATCACTCTGAATTGTTTTTCCGCTGAAATTGCTGGACTAACTGTCCTCCATGCAGACAGAAAGCTCTTCTGGCAAGTGGGATGAAAAATGGGTGTCACATGCTTTTAGCAGATACGTGCTAATGTTACCAATTTCCGGGCTCATTATGGCATTAATGTACAAATCTCTGGCCTGGGTGGTGATTATTCATGTTGAAGGTGAAAATAATCACCAATAATTAGCTGGGTTTGGGTATCACAGGGACCACAACCCTGTTTGTGTTGCAGGCGAGGCCGAGGATGGCGCCGTTCGCTAACCGTTTGGCACAAACACGCTAACGCCACATTCAACTTCCCGCAGGTCTGTGAGTGAACCAGACACTAACGAGCGGTCCTGGTCCGCTGGACGGCTGGACGGCTGGACGGCTGGACGTCTGCAGACTCCTGCTGCCGGGAGGGACTTCAGCTTCTTCAGCTTCCACATTCCCAGAATTCTGCTGAAGAAATTAAATGACATGAACTCTCAAAATTAATACCACGAAGTTCACACCAGTGGCACACACACACACACACACACACACACACACACACCTGCTGCAGCATTTGAGTGTCAGGCAGCAATGAGGCCATCCATAACAGGTGTGTTTGTACGTGCACAACAACACATTTGCAGGCTTGTGTATACATTTAGTATGTACATGCTCAAACATCTCGTCAGCATCACTCCTAGCGTCCGCGTGCGCGCGTGTAGCCGCCTGTTTGTTGGCAGCCGAGCAGCGTGCGTGTGCGCGCTGGTTTGCTGCAGGCAGGTTGAAGATTGTCTCCCCCCTGAGGGCCTCTCTCTCCCTGCAGCATGTGGGAACCATGGCGCGTTGCCAGGATACAAGCCCCTCTTCTGTACTGACAAGAAGACATGAAGAGCAAAGATTAATTATTTACAAGCAGACCCCTGTACGCGCGTCTGGCTTGGCACTTCTCCTGCATTAAATGTCACTATCTATGAAGCCTCCGTTTTATTGCTTATTCCACTGAAGCGCTGTGGAAAAAAACCAGCTGCGTGAATTTGCAGTGAATTCCTCCCTTCGTCTCTTTCGTAGCTGCTGCTTCTCCGCGGCCGTTCTGCTCCGGGTGCAGTCCGAAGACACCTCTGCACACCAGCCCCTTCACAATCCAGTCGTTACCCAGGCCGGGACGCTCCTTTAGCAGACTGGGCTCTCTCCATTTCAGCGCGTGTGCACGCTGGGAACACCACCCGGGTCCTCTGGGCAGCCCTCGCCCCTGCTTCATCTAATATTGATGCCGTCTCTGCTGCAGACTGACTTGCAGATCCACTTCCTGATTGCAGGGAGATATTTAGAATGATTCGTTTACCCTCACATCCGTCTCAGCCGTCCCTCACGCCCGGTCAGGAACGGGCTGCAGGTTTGTTGAGGACACAGAAGGCCGCCAAGCACCCGGTCAAAGGTATCGTTTCATCAGCTGGAGGAGTTGGGAGGAAAAGCTGATTTCCAGCGGGATGATGGACAGATGTCCGCTGTTAGTGCAGGAATCTGCGCAGCCTCAACCAGGACTGGCTCTTTGTTCCCACTTCCACATCTTTGTTGTGCGTCTGTCTGTCTGTAGTCGAGCTGCTTTATTAGCATTCTTCCAATGCATGCATATTCATGATGGAGGCAGGTCACTCCACGTGGAGACGCGTGCACGTGCCTGTGTGTGTGTGTGTGTGTGTAGGATTTAATTGGGCTGTGGTCAGAGGGGGATCCTCTGCCTCTGAGTCCCAGGTGGAGAGCGAGCAGGGATCCCACTGTTCTGAGCAGGATGCCTTTTCCATTGTTTCTGCTGCTCTCCTCCTCCTCCTCCTCCTCCTCCTCCTCCCGTGCACATCAGCGCTCCCGCCGCGCCGCCACCACGCGCCTTTTCATCAGGCTAAATTTGGTCTGATCCTGCACTAACTCTGCCCAGATCTGTAAAATTGATTTCAAGACCTGCAGCTCGACAAACACATGACACGCTGCTTCTGATGATCTTAAACATGCTTCTGCAGAGTCGCGGCTACCCGAAATACTTAAATGAAGGTGAATTTCCCGTGTTTGCAATTTGGCTCTCCTGCAAAAACACAAGAGTGAAATGCATTTTGTCTTTCAGAGGAACGGCGGCTGAGTGAAAGCTGTCACCTCACCAAAGCAGAGGCACCTTTCCCTGCAGCAGCGTCGGGCTTTGTGCGAAGGGCTTTTATTATCATCAGAAATGTAATTGCACTGGTTGTTGTTGAAGGACAGAGGACAGAGAGGGAGAAAAGGATGGAGCCGGGAGATAGAAAATACGTGCCGAGCATTAATTCGGAAGCCACTTCTCTCCGTTCCACTTCCCCTCCAGTCTCGGTGACTTGCGTACACGGCGGATCTATTGTATCCCCTTAACCTCCTGTATGTCACATGTCAGGGAGCACAATGGCTGCCGCGGCTCCCTTCACCCCAGAGTGGAAATGAGCTCCGACGCCTGGATGGGCTGGTGTAGCAGCGCGGGGGCTCGCCGCCGAGGTCAGCCGATCGGGATGAAACCGACCCCCGCCGCTCCGCCCCGGCTTTAATTAAGAAGGGTGGATGTGGAAACAAGCACCAGGCTGGTTGTTTTAAATCCTGCTGCTCCTCGAAATAACAAAACCATGCAAAGACGGTCTGGAGGTCTGCTGGAGACGACCTCAGAGGTCAGAGCTTGATGAGATCCTCCTTAAAAACAACCAAACAGTTCTCACACAACTCATATCTGTAACCTTCCTGAATAAAGCAACACTTTCTCTCCCAGAGAAGGCAGAGAAAGCAGGCGGCAGAGATGCAACCTGCCTCCTGTCTGCTGCCAAACACTCAAGCTGAGCGGCTCCTGACACACACTGGAGGTAATTTCACACCGAACAGTCAGACTTAAAACAATTAGCGCTTTTGTCTGACGGAAGAGTGAAGAGTCGGGCGGCGCTGATTACTGCGATGGGGTTTTAGAAAGCTTTTTAAAAACCAATTAACTCCCGGGAGCTCGCTGGCTTTTCAACGGACGACGTGTGGTTGAGGTATTGTTCCCAAACATTGTTGGGCGGGATAATTGGCGTCCATTCAGCGCAGCCTTGGCAGGACCCTCAGAAAGGGGAGCCTGCGTTGGCGCGTCTCCGGCCTTTCCTCCCTCCCTCGCAGCCGTTTCTCAGACCTTATCTCCTCTGCAGCGCCGCAGACCCGCGTTTAACTGACCGAACGCTCCCGCAGGGCGGGTGGGGGGCCACGCAGGGCCGGGGGGCACGCCTGCTCCGGTCTGCCCCTGCGCCCAATATAAAAGGCTGGTTTGTATCAGCCTCAGCTCCGCCTAAAGGGCGACAAATGTCAGCAAACTCGTTGTTTTAGTGCACGTCTGATGTCTGCTGGGCATCAGCTGGGATCCAAAGAGGCCGTTTATTTTAATGGATGAGAAAAGTCCCCTCTGCTGCAACACCGGTGGAATTCGCTCTGACCGAGGGCTCGTTTCTGTAAACGTCAGCAGCTTTTTTTAAACGCAGGACGCAGATTTGGCGGAGGTGTGAAAGCACGTGCACTGACGGTGACGCCGGAAACTGACAGTTAACCTTCAGTCTTCTTGTTTCAGCGCATCTTTGTGCGTCTTTGCCTTCCACCAAAGATGCATGGAGATGAAGAGCGGCTCCATGGAGCTGAAGCTGGAGGCTCGCTGAGACACACACACACACACACACTCCTGCTGGTCCACCACACACCACCCATTAACAGCAAAAATGACCTCTGGAGTCAAAGACAACCATAGCAGGCCCAACTTTCAGCAGCAAACTGCTCCAGGTCTGTGGAATCGATAAAAACTGTGTTAGAACAACAGCTGAATAAACGATGAAGACGCTGAAAATACAACAACAAAAAGTTTGCGTTGAAGAAACGCTGAATTAAAATGACATGAACTGCTCTGCTGCTGGATTCTGCTTCCATCGCAGCTTTGATCAGCGTGACAAACAAACCCAGGGAGAGAAAAGAGAGAGTTGCGTGCCTGATTGACAGCTTTAATTAACCAAAGCAGAGGGGGCTCGCTGCATTTCCTCTCACGGCCTCTGGGGGGACGAGCCGCAACAACAAGGAAAAGCCGGGAAAGCAACGGCGACTTTCCCGGCGCTCGGTCTGCTATCCTCTCAGCTCCATCTAGGCTAATGTCTGACTTTTCTAATGAGGATCTCATTACTGTGCAGACGAACATGACTGACAGCCCACACGTCTCTGTGGTGAAGCTTTACATCACATTTGGCTTCTTGGAATCTTGTTTGAAGAGGAAAACTCTTCCGTCAGTGTGTTATTTTTGCTCTGTTTGTTTGAAATGTTACTATCATCAAAAGTTTCACCATCTTTTAAACCCTGGAGGAGAATGTTATGAACGCACCAAGAATTCAGGGAATCTTTTGGAGAGTGTGTGTGTGTCCTGATGTTTGTTTTACGCAGGAAACTGAGGCTGATTACTGTCCTAGAGGAGCGTAAAAAGGCCAAATTACAACTTCATCGTGCCTTTTGCATTTTAGAATTATGTGATTTGACATTTGTGTCATGGGATATTTTAATGAAGCATAAACGAAATCGCAGCATTTGGGCCTCAATATGTAAAAAAAAATGAATTAAATATAAATAAAAGTGGGTCCTTAAAACAATTCTCTCAACTTCTTTCACTTTTTTTTGATGTTAAATAATCAATATACAAATCAAATTATGATGAGCATCTGCAGCATTAATTACTGACATTTTCCAGAATTTTAGCTAATATATTTACTTTAATACAATCATTGGGCAACCAAATGTAGTTTTATTATTACTGTATTTGGATATTATGGATTTGTGCAGGTGGCTTTTTCTCTTTTAATGTCATTTATATTTTTTTAACATAATTTCTCAGACAGCTCCTCAGCCGATGAGTGAGAGGAGCTCAAAAGCTTTTCTCCTGATAGCTGCAGCGATTCTGCATCCAGCAGCTGTCGGCAAACATTTTACCAGCAGGCAAAAATAAAGACAAAAACAGTCTGAACGTCTCGTTCTGCATCAACACAACGCACAAGCAGAGAAGGATCATTTATAAAGACTAAGCATCTTCATGATTAATGCGATGGAGTGCACAATTAGCCGTAAAATAATGGAAATACAGTCACACTCGTGCGTACACCGACACATTTCCTCCATCAGAATGATTAGATGCAGCAGGGGGAGGCGGAAAATAGCCGCGATGATGGCGAGCGGGAGCGGAAATGGCGTGCAGGCACCAGCACGCGGCAACATTAGCGCCGTCCCAGACAGCCTGTTAGCTGAAGTGGGTTTTAATTAGCTGTTTTCCACTTAGTAGATGGAGGAATCAGCGCTGGTCCAAAAAAAAAGACTGATGCAAGGCGCGCACACACACACACACACACACACACACACACACACAAACACATATACTTTAAAAGAGAGAAAAAACACTCTCCAAGCCAGTAAGAAACACACACGTGTCTGATAGGTGGCTCAGAATTGGAAAAGCCATTATCTGGTCCTGGAACCTTTTCCCACACAGTCCTGCGTATTACAGATGTGCAGGGCTGCTCTTCCTCGGTCACGGCCTGCTCTGAGTGCTCGTGGCCAAGGCCGCCACGTCAATATGATAACAGCGCTGAAGTTATTAGCCGGCGTTTTAATTAGATTCTGCCCTTCCACCTCCTCATGTCCCTCCTTGATTGATTTTTTTTTTTTTTTTTTTAATATGAGGGTGCGCCACTGAGGCATTATTAATATTTAGATGAGCCCCTGCTCTCACCCCAGAGGCTGTTAGTGAAAACAGCCAATGGTGTTGGCTGGTGAGTCGGCGGAGGGACGAACTCCCCCGGTGGCCCTTCATCTCCGCTGCTGCCACGGCCCCGCAGCCTCTCTAATAGCACAGGCAGGCATTCAGCCTACTGTTGGTGCAGCTCTGCATCTTCTGAAGTCCAAATTACTCTTCAAAGCACTGCAGATTTATTTATAGGCTCACTTTGCTCCCTCTCTCTCTCTAGCTTTCTCTTTCTCTTTCTGTGTGTGTGTGTGTGTGTGTGCTATGTTAAAAATTCACATCCTGAGCAAACATTTATCTTGCCCTATAAAGGCATCGTTGTGTTATTATAGTTCTGCATTATAAATGAAATATTGGCGTGATTGATAACATTTAATTGCTACTTCATGTTCTCCTGTTACTGGCCATGAATGTAGGTAAATATAAATGTATAGTGTGTGTGGCTACAATTGTTGCATTTCATTAGAACTCATTAAAAAAAAAAAAAGTCTACTGCTCAAATTTAGAAAATGTCAGCGTGTCCACACCTTCATGTTGTTGAGAGTTGACCTTTTTTCCGTGAAGTCCAAACTTGTTTTGGGTGAAGGGACTCCTGGACTGGTCTGGAGCAGAATCACAAATGGACTGGTGTTGGATGAAACGTCTCCTTCCACATGGTGTGTGTGTGTGTGTGTGTGTGTGTAGGAGACACATCTGCCGCGCAACAGTGGAGCTGTTGACTGGCTGCTCCCACAACTTCTGCGGGACCAGGCTGCTGCTTCTGAGGGAGGAAAAACCTCCAATTTCACCAACCAGATGAGCGCAGACCCCAGCGAAGCTGCGGCTCCCCCGCAGCTGCTTGAGAGTGGCATCTGCCCGTTACCATGGCGACAGCTGTTTCCTGCCGCCGGCGGTGGGAGACGGGCCCGAGTTGAGCCGTTTGGGCTCGTGCAGCTCTGAACATCTGCAGACGCAACGTGTTGATACGTGTAAAATCGAAACGCGTCAACCAGCTGAACATCTAATCCCGTCTAGATTTGAACTCAGTGTTTATTTAAGATAAAAATAAGCAACATTTGAAGGAAACTGGCTGCATGATGGACCTGACGCTGAGATAATCTGGGTGGATTTTAAAGCTAAAATGCATTTTTTTGGTTGGACTCTGTGTCGGGTTTAGCGGCCGGTGTAAACGCTCTGGTCCAGAAAAGTTCCGATCTCTTAAATTAAAGAACACTGTTTCTGCATAAATGGCACCCTCCCTGATGAGCAGCTGCCCTGTAAACACCCCCCCACACACACACACACACCACCCCCCCAGTCCTGAAAACGTCATGCGAGCGTTGCGGTGAATTCTCATCTTCTCTGACATGTCTGTGATTTAAATGGAAGACCCGTGTAACTCCGAGGTTTATCGCCATCAAATATAAAACAAAACAAAACCTCCCCGTTCCGGAGAGACCGCTTCCCTCTTCAATATTTCACAAACCTTCCCCCTTTTTCCTCTCGCCGGCAATCAGGAAACAATCTTTCCTTGTCTCTCTCCGGCTTCTTCAGGGACTCTGGGTACCGAGTGTGAGGGAAGACGTCTGGATGCGGGACGACTGCTCCACATCCGGGGGAGGATGGGCGTCGCCGATGAAGGGGCCTAATTGGAGATTTGGCTGGCTTCTCCTGCGGTGGCAGGATAGGAGTGCTGGGAGTGGCTCCCAGTGGTTCCCAGTGGTTCCCAGTGGCTCCCAGTGGCTGCCAGTGGCTCCGCGCGTCACATAACCAGTGACCTAGAAAAGGAATGCTGATCGCTCCCCAGAGCTGACGGTTGAGGAGAGGCAGCCTTAATAAACGCATGCGACTCAGGTCTGATCGCATGGAACGGAGGGGGATTGTGGGTACTGGGGGAGGGGGGGGGTGAGCAGCAGAGCCTGTGGGGGTCAGATAGAAGAATACCAGCATCCGCTCAGCAGCGCCGCTTCACCTCACGGAGGAGCGCAGTCACATGTGTGAGGTCAAAGCCTGACCTTCTGTGTTCCAACTCAGAAAAATGAATTCATCGTTGCCATGGCGACCGGGGAATCTAAACCGCCGAGTTTGACTATCAGCAATTAGGATTGGTGATTCGGCTGCATGAGAGTTTTTTCTTTTGTCACATCTTTTTTTTTTTTTTCCATCTGCACAAAAGCGACGTGAGACGGAGAGCAGATCACCTGGCTTCAACACCGCAGCTCCTGCACAAATACAGAAATTCTGTGTGTGTGTGTGTGTGTGTGTGTGTGTGTGCGCGCGCAGCATGAAGATGCAGTGAGCTGTCATTTATACGGGTATGAAAGAAACCTTTGTCTTGAATAGAAAACATTTAGAAACAGAAGAATCTGACAGAAGGAGAGAGAGAGAGAGAGAGGGAGATCTTTGTGTGTGTGTGTGTGTGTGTGTGTGTGTGTGTGTGTGTTTGGGGGGGGTGGCGACTCACCTCTTTTCCTTCATCAATTAGCACTGCAGCAAAACCAGAGGAGGCTGCTGATCAGCGAAGGAGCTGCGGCGGCTCAGAGCCCATCAGCAGGACCCCCCAGCCTCACCGGGCCAGATCCACGTCCACATGAGGACCTCATCCACAGACAGACCGACTGCACTAAACACGCTGCCATTCCAAGCACCACGACACAAAAACAAGCTTATTGTTCCAAATGCCCCCGGTTAGAACTGAGACTTCTTGT
>BJFM01001786.1:0-21321 GCA_016586285.1 Arothron firmamentum
CTCCCCCCCCCCCCCCCCCCCCCCCCCTCCCCCTCTCTCTCCTCTTCCGTTGCTAGCGTGCGGCTGGTTTTCTGACTTCAGCAGCCTCTGTCCCTGACCCTGTCTCTGCTGTGGACCAGTCTTGTTGGCCTCCAGACGTCCACGGGTTTGTCTCCTCTTCACTCTCTCAGTGAACAGAGGAGCAGAAAGTGAAAACCTTCCCCTGGCAGAGTGACGGATCCTCACATAACGACCTTCGGAAGCGCCGCGCTTGACCTCAGAACATCTGGTTTTCCGTTGTTAGCTTTGATGTCAGACATCAAAGATATCAGAGGTGACATCTTTACATGTTGAGGACTGATGACTTCTGATTGGACTAACTAGGCAACAACGGCTCCAAATGTCCTGACACCGTTAGCATTTCTGGGCCAAAGCTGGCTACTCCAGCAGCCACAGGTGCTCAGGACTCGGGTCCCTCCACCCTGGCCCCGGTGGAGCTTCGTTAGCCTCCAGCCTGACGAGGTCGCGGCCAAGTAGCACATTCAGGTGGTCGCAGCTGGAACTGGTTCGTGTCCTCTTGATTTTACACCCAAAATCAAGCTTCGCTCAGCGGTGGAAGAATCGTTTTTCAGGGTTCACCAGTCGAGCAGACGTGGAAACTCCGGTCAAGGACGTCCCGAATCCCCAAGGTCAGGCATTAATGAGGTGACCGCAATGTCCAAATGCACCAGGAGTATTAATAGATCTCATTTTGATGTTGGCACATGCTGGATCCTCAAGCGCACCGACAAATTTATCCGTACGAGTGAAAATGTCTTTCATTTCTTCCCCGGTTCCGAAGAGGCGGACCCTAAAAATCCCGCCGTGGCTTCGAAAAGCAAATTGCTGCGGGGCCCTGGGTCCAGCACTCGCACAGGCGCGGCCGCGCTCGCCACTCGGACCCTCATTTTCCCAATGATTCTAACAACAGCCGGAGCGGCGGGAGCAGAGGACCCGGAAGAGGCCGGAGGAGAGCGGCGAAGGGCAGGACGACTGACGACGGCGGAGCCCTGACGGCGCCGGGACCAGAACCCTCCTCCAGGAACCTGGATCCGCCCACATCAGCGGCCTCCTTTGTTTGTGGTCGGGCTTCTCCTTGGCGGACGGGGGCGGCGCCGGCTGGTACAAAAGCAGCGGCACAACGGGGGCAACAATAGCGCTTGATTGACAATCAGGCAGCTGCGTCCGTGGCCAGCTGTTCCCCCTACGCAGCGGCGGCCCCCCGCTGGGAGTCCGCCACCAGCCTCCGGAGACGGCTAAAGCGCCGCGCCTGCCTCCAAAAGCTAAATTGGGCCAATTAGCTTGCACGCCAAGAGCGCTAGCGGCACAGAATTCTCCTCTCCACACCTGGAAGCCCTCTTTCTTCTGCCCCACCTGCTCCTGGGCAGCACCAGCCGGCCCATGTGACTAGCGGAGCCGCGGCGCCCGAGCCAGGCCGCTCTTTGGTTTCTACCCACGTCTACCTCCGCCTTCTTTAGCCTCAACTTTGCTGGCAGACGCCCGCCTGCGCCCCTTCCCTCCCCCTGCCTCCACTCCTCCGCCAATCTTCTGCCCATCTCTGCCTCGGACTAAAATATCTGCGATGAAGACATCTGCCCGACAGCTTGTCAGGGGGCTGGAAATGGAAATGGAGAAAGTGAGGGGATCTGAGCGATCCGTCTGTGCTGGAATTACAGCCCGCTTCATTACAGCCGGGGATGGACAGATACGCCATAAGACGGAGGGGGGAAAAAAACCCTGCGATCTGCCGCGCCAGGGCCGGGCGGCGTTCTGTAAAAGGCAGCGATGTGAGGATGCAGGTCTGGAACAGCAGCCTGTGATCCTGCGGCTCCAGCCTGGGTGTTCAGAGCGCCACAGCTTAGCTAGCACAGCAGAAGCTAGCCCGGGCGCCCGTCTCCGACCTCAGTAGACGCCTCATCTCATTTACTCGCAACCCAAAGTGTCAAACCGGGCTGGAGCTAACGGAATGCTGGCGTGAAGGTGCGGCTGAAGAGCGCTTTTCTTCAGCCCCGAGCAGCACCCATGAATTATTAACAGCGGGGCATCAACACACCCTCAAGCATTAGCTTCGGAGCGGAGCTACGTCAGGAACAGCTCCTGTAAAGGTCTGACGGGGCCTCCTCGCTGGGGTTCAGGCCCAACGCTCCGTCGTTAATGTGCCATTAACACACAGAAGCGGCGCAGGCTGCTGCAGCTCGCAATAACAACTTATTTATTGGTCAAAATATGAGCAGCACTTATCTGAAGGGCCTCTGAAAGGGAGCTGTTAGTCGGCAGCACAAAGGGGGCTGAAAATGGACCTCGATAAAACGGACACCTGTAGCTAACCCCACCGAGCGGCTCATTGTGCCTCTGGCGCTGTTCTAAACCAGGAATTGCTTCTGTAATCACGCTGAGAAAACTAAAGAGCTCCGATCGGTACGATTATGTCCACACTGGATAAAATAAAAGCTAGCGGTGCAGCACAATTACGCATTTCAGTGGGTCTCACTGCCATTAACGGCTAATTTAGCGGCTAAATTTGAGCCTGAATGTGACATCATCATCATCCCAAATCCCGCTAGTTTAGACAAAAGCCTCGAATTAAAATGCTAAATGTGATCTCCCTCTGATGTGAGGCGTCTCTTAAAACAGGAGAACAGGCAAGTTTGCTGCCTGACAGCTGGTCTCCATGGAGACGCGGAGGCGCAGTGTGCCTTGAAACCTGGAAGTTGGAGCCGGAGCAGAGAAACATGCTCAGGCGGCGGCAGCGACAGAGGAGGAGCACGAGGCCGAGGAGGGACCGCTGCAGCCTAAATGAAGCACCACGCAGGGAGTGTGTGTGTGTGTGTGTGTGTGAACAGGGGACGGCGTGTCCTGAAGCGAGGCATCTGCAGAGACGGCACCGTCAGCTGCCGTGAGCGCCGGCTCCAACCGAGCGGCCAGACAGACGCGCCTGAACGCAGCAGATCGTCTCCTGTTGCCCTTCAATGAATTCAGCTCAGCGACTAAGGCGAGTTCCACCACCTCCACCTGCTCCACCCGGGGCCGTTCCCCAGCCCGCGCCCGGACGGAAGCGGAGATCCAGGCCCCAGCCGAGGCAGCAGATCCAGCTCAGTGAAGTGGCAGGTAGCCAAGCTGTCAACCCCCCCCTCCACCTACCCACTAAAGCCCCCGTCCCCAGGGGTGACATCCAACGCTGGCTCCCTCTCCTAATTACCCACGGGCCCCAGGAAGCCCGCAGCTGTCGGGCCGCTGTGGCGGGAGGTTGAGCAGCGGTGGAGAAGCCTGAAAACCTGCCTGATTAAAAGTTTCAAACTGGCTCCGACGCAAAAGGAGGCTGAAGTTCCGGAGCGGCGCACCAAAAGTCCTCCGCTGCGCCCTGTTTTTCCCCTCCTTTCTTTTTTTTTTTTTTTAACCTGGCCCTGGTTTACCTGCAGTGCCAAATCAAGCGAGCACATATTTCTGTCTGACAAGCGTTCCCGGGGGGGGGGTCGTACAAACACCCCTCTGAACGGCGGATCCATTGATCACTTTGGCGCACGGATTAAACGACGGGCGCTTCAACAGCTGACGGGCCGACAGTGATTGATCGGGCGGCGCTTAACTGGATCGGACCTTTGACGGAGGCGCAGCTTGAATCATTCGCAAACGTTCCGAGGGATCGATGTGGCGGCGGCGGCGGCGGCTCACCGTCTCTGCCGCGGCGCTCCAGCGTGGACTTGGCCTGGCCGGAGGAGATGTAGAGGAAGCCGTCCATGAAGAGGGAGAAGTCGGACTGGGAGGCGTTCTCCGACCAGTGATCCATTCTGGGGAAATCTGAAGGAAACGGTACAAATTACAGACAAATTCTAGTAATTCCTCATTAATTAGCATCATTTTACTCAAAAAATCCCTTCATGGACCTTCAAGTTTCCCATCAAGTCTTGATATTTTATCTTCTCTGGACAGATTCTGTGACCTTGTGCTTCCTAATCTGGCCTAAATTAAACTCTTCTAATGGACGATGCTTTAGCCAGCTAACGCTCTCACCCCTCAAGCTAGCACGAGTTGAATTATGTGCTGCCTGGTGACAAAAACCCCAAAGCCAGTCCCGGTTCAGACGGCCTGTGAGGGCTGGCAACATGACAGAGTGCTCAATTAGCCACCTGGTCGCCCACGGCAACGGTCAGAAACGTGGCAAGAGGCGAGAGGCCAGTTACAGGAGGAAAATCACAATGCCAAAGGCATAGACAAGGTCGTCGTGTAAGCTAGCTAGCTTACATGTGTTAGCTACTAAAGCTAAATTATGCCACCACTTCTATGTCATCGCATCTAATGAAATAAACTTTTTTTTAGCCGGAAACAAAACTTTAAAACTCGCAGAAGCTACTTTTGGCTTGCCGACCTTCTGCGGGTCGAAGGTACGCTAACAACGTATCGGTAAAAAAAATAAACGACATAAACAAGCTGAGAACGGAGACCCTGCATGAAAACAGGGCCTCCTGATTTAGTGTTTATGTGTGTTTGTGTGCGGGTTCAGCTTTTATTGTCCGCCCAGAAAGCCGGCTGGATAAATTTTTAATGCGCGGCGAGATTCGGAGATTCAAGGGTTGCCAGGGTGACGGCAATAAAACTTTCTTCGCCTCTTTATCCGCAGTGTGTCATTTAAAGAGGGAGCAGAGTGATGTCAACAGTAAGCTGCGCCGCGGCCTCCAGGGTGGCGTGAAGAGCCGCCGCGCGCCATCATTCAGGCGCTCACATGGCTGCTTACACTTCAGGCGTCAGCTGACGCTTTTATGTGGCGCTTTATGGCGCCGGCGGCCGGCCGCCTCTCTGCGGTACCAACAAGCTGCTGCGGGCCCAAATCAAAATTGCGACGCTAAATCTAGCATTTGCAGAAGCGCTGCTGTCAGTGTCTGTTGTTTCCACGGTGATGGAAGGCACCACGTTAGGCCCATTTCACACGGGCGCATCTTGGATGGCGCCATAATCCGCTGCTGATCGGGTGACGTTAACGTTGATCTCACTGTTCCGAACGGCGCGCCTGTTAGCTTAGCAGCTAACATCCGACAACATCCGCACACGTTTGGGCGCTAATCCTGCCGGTGTCGTGACGCTCAGAACCAAGCACGGCTGTTGCCGGGTTCTGTTTCGCCGACCTCGGGGTGTGCACATTAGCATGTAGGTGCGCTACCAGAGTAGATCAAAGCAGAGATTCATCAGTATTTGGCGTCTGCCACCGCATCCGTCACGGAGCTGAAACTGGAAACGACAGAAACTGATGACAGCCAAAAGAGACCCGCGCACGTGTCGGACCTTGGAATTCCGTCCTCATTCCTCAAACTCGACTTCATCGGGGCGAAAATATTCCTTTTTTTGACAAAAACCATCACCAGCTGGAGGAGGGCTTCATATATTTTTTATGATTTCAATTTTATTCACATCCAACGTATGGGACTACTTTGGACAGAGAAAATGACAAAAGAGGCTAAAAATATCGGCGGAACCACCCCCGTCGACGCTTGGACCAGGAGGGACAGATCCATCATCGCGGCCGCCCTCCGGGGTAACCGAAATGGGAAGAGACACCGCCCCAGAGAGGCGCCAGGGGCGCTCCTTTAATGGAAACCGGGATGGAGGTATGTAAATGAACACGCTCCGACGGCATCCCAGGGTGCTCGGAGGGCAGGCAGGTTGGGTGGGAGAACGAGGTCCACCGAGGCTCCAGCAGGATCTGCCGGTGCACGAGAGAGAGGAGCTAATGAAGTGGGGATGCTCCACCATGAGCGGGGCCACAAATGAGCAGAGGCCGGTGGAGGCAGAGGCCGGTGGAGGCAGAGGCTGGTGGAGGCAGAGGCCGGTGGAGGCAGAGGCCGGTGGAGGCAGAGGCTGGTGGAGGCAGAGGCTGGTGGAGGCAGAGGCTGGTGGAGGCAGAGGCCGGTGGAGGCAGAGGCCGGTGGAGGCAGAGGCCGGTGGAGGCAGAGGCCGGTGGAGGCAGAGGCTGGTGGAGGCAGAGGCTGGTGGAGGCAGAGGCCGGTGGAGGCAGAGGCCGGTGGAGGCAGAGGCTGGTGGAGGCAGAGGCTGGTGGAGGCAGAGGCCGGTGGAGGCAGAGGCTGGTGGAGGCAGAGGCCGGTGGAGGCAGAGGCTGGTGGAGGGGCTCGGGCTAACAGCTTTGTTTCCAAACGCCCCACCAGGGACGAGGTGAGGTCCTCTGTTTAGATTTACACAGATTGGAAGCCCGGTTCTCAGCGCCCAGACACAAAGGCGCCTTTTTCTTCCCTCAGCAGCAGAGTTGGAGACGGTCGGTTGCTGCCACACTTCAGTTTGCTTTCATATAAAAAGCAGACAGACGGCAGATAAACAAGGTGGGTTTCATTTCAGAGCTCCCCGACACCAGATCCAAATGTGTCCTTCAACACACACAAAGACACAGAGGGAAGAAGCGGAGGAAGGAGCGGCGCGGGTTCTGACGCCTTCCCCCGCAGGACGGCACAAAGTCCCAGATTTGTTCAGTCTCAAGTCCGTCCCTGCCAGCTCTGGGGGCCGCCGCGGCGACTCCGCAGGCACGCTCGTGCTGCAGCTGCAGCTCTGCCATGCGACAACGTGGCTGCAAGCAGAACCAGTCAGGCGCGGTAATGGCGCTACACTCGGTGATTTTCCGGCCGAAGAACGCGTCAACTTTGTCAAAAGCAGCACTCACGGATTCCCAGACAGCGGAAGTCGGTCCCTTTAGCTGGACGCGCTTCTCGTTAGCGCCAGGAGTGTCTGCCGGTTAACGATGAACAACTTCCAGAAGAATAACGAGCATAAGGAACTCGCACTTCCAACGGACAAAACCAGAAGCTGAACCCGCATCGCAGCGTCAGCGCGCGTCTTTGAGCACGCCTCCGAATAATGGCCATCGCCACGGTGACCCCAGCTAGCAATTAGGAGTCGCTAACAGGCTCGGTGTTCGGAGGTTGACATGGATGTGGGAGGGAAGCTCATGTAAAACACAATTCTCCCAGCAGCCTCAGCCTGTGGCGCCCCGCGCCGCTTTCATCTAACGCGCTCTTGTCACCGGTCCTGCGTCGAGGCGCGGAAACCAAACACACCCCATCGTGGGGGAGCCACCAAACACAACACACCAGGCGCCGCGCCTGTCGCCAGGAACGCCGGGAGGGGGGAGGAAGAGGAGAGATGAAACAAAGAAATTCACATTTGCGGCTTTAACACCTGATTGGCAGCTCCATAAAAACACAGACTCCCACTAGCGCACTGCGCTGAAACTGCGACTGCGCCGGACTAAACCAGCAGGGGGCGGCGCCTCGGCGGCAGGAGGTGAGTGACGGCCTGCGTGACGGCGCGGTCGGTGGTCCCCCGGCAGAACCGTCACTCACAGTGATCTCGAGGTGGTGGAGCTAGCTGTGAGAGCGGGTGTTGGGGACGGAGGTGGGGCGCTAGCAGCTCTAATAATACAGCAAGTATTAGCTTTCTAAATTGACCCGCGCCTGCAGGATGTTTGTTTCAGGCTAATTGTGTGTCACAACCTTTTCCTCCCTCCCTTTCTCGTTGCCACCTTGTTGTTTCTTTCCTGATTTCTTCCTCCGCCACTTTTAACCCAGCGACAGATTTCATTGGTCACCACAGTCAGCAGTTAGCGCCACCTAGTGGACCAAGAAAAAGTTACGCACTGACCTCTCGGACGCATTTCTGCAAATATTCAGGCCCTGTTGTTCTCCTCCCCCAACGGTGTGTCCACTCTCGCCGACTTTGGCGGGATTCCGACCTCATTTGCTCACCGGTGAGTTTGTTGTGGTGCAGGAACTCCATCTGCAGCCTCTGTCCCGCCCGCTGGGCCAGGAGATACGGGGTGGAGGCGGCCGGGTCGCCCGTGGCGCACATGACGTCCGCCCCGCTGAACACCAGCTCCATGGTCTGCAGCACGTTGGGCGACACCACAGCTGCACACAGCGCCTGCACACACACACATACACACACACACAGAATTTAGCGGACTGACTCATGTTTCACTTGTTCCACTGGTCCTTTTCCTGTCCGAGAGCCGTGACGGAGCGGACCAGTGCAGTGGCAGCTCGCAGCCTCTCCAATAGCTTCAAAACAGGATTAACCCCTTTAAAAATTTCATCGTGTGACAGCCCGGTGAGCCGCTGAAAAGAGCCGGCGCGGCGACACTTCCAGGAGCCTCACTCCACCAGGCTGATGGAGGACAAAGAACCGATACAGTGGCATAGAAAAAGCACAGCTGGAGTTCAGAATCCAGTTTCATCTAGAAAGGGGAGTTAAAATAAGATCAAATTTTAATCCCCCCGCAGGGAATCATTCAATTAAACATCTAATCCCTGCGAAAAGAGGAGCAAATAAGAGGAGAACAAATGGGCCACATTAAATATCATGAAAATAACTGTTTCCAGGAAGAATATTGGAGGGAAAAGTGATGATAAGAGCTGGGGGGGGTCCTACCAACGACTCTTATGTCCTGTTACATCAACAAATTCTCCTCTGCTTTGGGTTTTTTGAGGTGAATTAATTCGGTAATCTTTTCCTTCAGTCAGCTCGAGCGCTAGCTTTGTGTCTTTGTTTGATGCTTAGCCTAACAGCTGTGGGCTGGCGCTAGTTGCTAAGCATGCTAACTTTAAAATTGGAGCCTTCACACGTTCTTTCCCCGTCAGGCTCCGTTAAAGTCACCTGCTCGGCTGGCCGAGGCGTCGGGAAAAGCCGGATGAAAGAACTGAAAGCAAACGTCGGTGTCTCTGGCTGTCGTCTTCCATCAGTCCGGTCGATTGACGTGAGGCGGCGCGCCCTGACCCGTGACAAAGTGGATCAGCGCAGGCGACGGGCTGCAAACGGAGGAATTTGAACAAGCGACCCCTCGTTTCACCGGAACAGAGCCGAGTCGCCGCGCCGCATCGATCTGCGGGCGAGGTCCGCTGGACGCCAGGCTCGGCTCTGCCTGCATCTGCCAGATACCCGACAATGTAGCTTCCCGCCTACGCGCCACGGCGATGAACAGGTGGAGGAGAGCGCTGATTTCTGACGCTCAGACTGGTCTCGTCCTTCGCAACCTGGCCTTATTTTCAGCTCCGGCAGCGACCTTCCGTGTCAGAGCAATTACTGCGGCCGCTGGAGGCCTCGTGCACGTGTGTGCGCCAGACGGGAAAGTGTGTAATGACATAAGAAGGTCCTCCGACCCCCTACTACACACACACACACACACACACACACACTCTCTCTCTCTCTAGGTCAGGAGGCCTGTGGAGACGCTGTGGAGGTCACCGGGATGTGAGCTCATAATGGGGGACAGTGGACACAGGAACGGAGCGGGAGGACAAACGGAACCCGTCAGAACTCATCAGAACCCGTCAGAACTCATCAGAACCCTGCGGTTCCATGTCTGAACTCTCGTACGCTGTCATTGAGTGAGTTTGGCGACTAAAACTTGCATTAATGTGCTTGAATGTGGATGAGGAAATTGCCGGTGTTATTCCGGAGGGGATTCCCAGAGGAGCGGGTTTTATATAGCGTTTGTTTTTTGCGTATTGATGCTGGCGCTACTGTAAGTAAGTGTGACACCGAAGTGGAACAACGTGCCCAATGAGATTAGACTGAGTGTCCTTGTTTATGTTAAAAATACTTTCCTCGGCTTCAGACTGAGCAGGCTGGCTAAACTCTTGCAGTCTTGCCTTAAACTTATGGAGAATGTTGATAACTCTTCTCCATTAAACCGTTTCAGGCAGACCTTTTTTCACAGCAAATAAAAAAAACAACGGCTTCACACACCCCATGTTGCTTCGCACTTGTGTTCACACGTATGTCGCACTCCCACACAGAGAAAAGTCTGCAAAGCTGAAAGAAAAACCCAGCCAAGCATTTCTGCTGCGGATCCTAATCCACTTTTCCACTCAGCTAGCCAGTAAATATCTTCTTTACTTTAGCCTGCCCCCCCTCCCCCTCCCCCCCGCTGTCTCCCCGCCGCCGCATCCACTCGAGAAGGCAGCAAATATCTGGATAAACGCTGACCCAGGTGGAATTTCAGCCCGTTAGGGCCTTGGTTTATGAAGAAGCAAAACAAAGGTACTTTTTGGCGTGAGCAATAAAGTCCCGCACCCCAAATCTGGAATGATGGCCGCACCCACCTGCCGGAAATCAATAACGTCCGCCCTCGGCGGTTGTCGCCGCTTTCCTGACATGCAGGATGCTGGGAAATATTTTTTTAAATTTCATTGTATTAGTTGTATTTAGATAGAAAACTCATTCTGGAGTAACTCAGTCACAGTTCTTCTACTGTATATTAGCTTAGGTCTTATCGGCTAACTCAGCCCTGCTGTAGCAGCACACCACTGGCGACATGCTCCACTGAATATATATATATATATATCGGTATATTGAACATTTTAACCTCGTTAAATGCTGCCAAATAGGGCTAGCTCTTTTTGGCGGCCATTTTGTTTTGCAGTACATACCGAATTAAAACCAAACCAGGAATTTACCTTATTGACAAAAGCAAAGCTAGGGTAACATTAGCTAGCATTCCGCTTGTTAACAGTGCTAGCAACTTTGGCAATTTGGCAACAAACGCAAAAGCTAAACTTTTCACACAACAGATGAACGCAGGGCGGATACTCCTGAAGATTTCAAGATGGGGAAAAAAGCACAAAGGAACAATCGCAGCGAAAGGCGTAGCTTTAATGTTGAGGGCAGCCTCACAGGGAGTCGGCGAGCGGATCGGCTGGAACTGAAGCACATCTGCTCTGCTTGTTTGCTGAGGAACGCTGAGAAGACCGCGTTCATTAAAATATTCAAATTCAAAAAATAACTCCAGCATATGGTTGGAAAAGTGTTCAACTAGAATCAAAGGGAAGCTACTCTCAGCTAAACAAGCGCCGTGTGAGAAGCTGCTCGGCCCGCGGAATAATTAATGCAAAGATTAAACCTGAAGGGGGGAAAAAAATGTAGAATTTACTGAATTAAATATTATATAAATTTGAAATCGCTCTGAACTGTAAGGCCCGAGGCTCGCACATTCGTTAAAGCTAAATTTCACCTCACCGTTTTAGCGCGACTCCGGATGAGACTAGTTTCTGTAAAAATCAGGTTTTAAAGTTTTCATTAGAAAAGTTGCACCTTGTTGAACTGCTCCGGGTCAGCTAAACCCTCCAGAACCCTCCGGTACTTCCTCTCTCGGTACTTCCTGCGGATGAAGGTGGCGCGTTGTTCTGCCGAGGCCCCGCTGTGGATTTCCTCCTCCAAGGGAAGATTAGCAGTCCAGAAGCTGTTAGCATGCTTGTTCCCTACCTCCAGGAAGAGCTGGAATGATGAGAAACGAGGAGAAAACTGACAACGGTGTCTCAAAAACAGCAACAAGCTCATCCAAGTGCATCTGAAATGGTTAAGAATTGCTGATATTTGGCAAAATCAAAAGAAAAACTATTCAAGATCTTTTCAAAGATTTAATACCACAGAGAACTGACCTCAACTAGCTCATTGCTCCAGATACTGCTGTCCAATTTCAAGCTCCGCACCTTAGAGATGCTCGGGCCCAGGGCGCGATGCTGCCCTAAAAAACACCCCCGTCGAAACAGAAACCTTTGAGAATCAGGCAAACGGCAATTTTTAACACGCAGGTTGTGGCTAGCTGGTTAGCAGACAAAGAAACAGCAAAACTGGAAGTTGGTTCTCTGACTCAGACACATTCGGTCCCATCAGCCCCTTCCCTAATTGAAAGTAAAAGCACCGAACAAGGGTCATTAATCGCTAATGAATCATGAGTAATTCAGTTTGTTTGTAGCCCGGCCGGTACATTGGGCCAAGCGAGAGGCTTCGGGGGTTGATTACAGCCAAAGATTGACTGTAGATGCATAATAAATCTGACAGGAGTGCACTCTGCATGCAAGGACGCAAATCACCGTCCTGCGGCGCGGAAAGGAGGATCCGTTTAAAACCGGCGAGATCTCATTACCTCAGCGGAGTGACTAAAGTGACTGCAGATGAAAATGTGGGTCTGCTTTGAAAAGTGCATGAAAGAGCATAAATGACCTGATGGGTGTTAGTTTATGTCTGAAATGAAAGGTTTCAGCCTAAATCCAGCTTTTTTTTTCTTTCTAGGATGCAACCAGCTACGAGTGTCTGACAAACACAAGCAGACAGAGTATTAAACCTTGAGGAACACCAAAGGTGCAGAAATCAGGTGTTCTCTGGTAAAAATGGGAATTATTTTATTTATGTTCAGGAGGTGAATTGAGAAATAACGGTTTCATCAGTCTCAACCACCCGTGTTGTCACGTGCTAAATTTTCAGACAGCACTGTTGTTAGCATCGGGACCAGGTGAACTCCACTACTGTCAAATCAAACCCAGAAAGCCTCCGTTTTTCAAAACGGGTACGAATCTATTAAAAATACTGGATTTTGTTCCTGAAAAGAAAGAAATCTGTCACTCTTCTAAAGATAGTTTCACTCTGGGCTCGGCACCACGCTGCCACTTTTGTTCATGTGAAAGTTATGGAGCTGAAAAGCGCCGACGTTCCTCCTCTCACCAGGTACTTGGCAAATTCTTACCGCACAAATACCCCGTTGTAAAGGTCTTCATCTTCCCAATTGGACAAAAACAACACACAAAAGGGCAGTCCCATTAGAGCCTTCACCAAAAAAAAGAAAACAAAATTGTCAAACCCAAAAGATTTCAGCCCCAATTAAAAACTTTCCCAAGAGCACTTTCTCAGCCCCTCTGTCCTCGTGTGACATTTTCCCTCCACTCACGAGTCAGAGGGAACCAAAAGCCGACCGCTGAGTGCATTCACGGGTTGCCACGGTAACTGTTGCCAGCGGACAACGGCAGCTGTAAGTTGCATCCTGCTTTATCCGAGTACCACACGACGGGGACCTCCTGATCCCAGAGCAGGAGAAACGGCGGGGGCAAGACGACAGTGGACATTTTGGACTGCTCGCAGCGAACGTTAGCTTCCCTTCGGGTCGGGGTAAAGCAGCTCAGGTCGCAGGGATGTGAGATAATAAGTGCACTGCTGGAGTGGTTTGTTCTGCTTCAGGCACCGCTCACAACATAAACTAGGATGTAATCCGCCAGCCGACGTTTGATTCTTGTACGATCGTGAGCACAAACACAGATAAGGTCTCAGTAATTAAACACTGCCTCGCTTCAGGGACAACGCTAAAAACACGAGCCAGACTCAGCGATCAATCCCGTTTTCACTGGCCTAAATCAATGGTGAATAAATACTCTATATTTGGAGAATGTTTTGTTTTTTCTAAATAGTGTAACTACATTCTTTCAGAGTCTGCAAGCAAAGCAAATCCTGCATGGTTAGCATGGTTTCACATCAAAGAGCACGGCCGCTCATTTAAAATTCACTCTCTGGGGGGGAAAAAAAAAAGCCAATGTGGGATCATTTCCACCATTAGCCTTCTCATTACATCTTTCCTCTTTCTCCAGCTCAGCGTTTCTACTTATTGTCCGTGACATGAGAGCGGCTAATTAAAAGCGGGGAATGTCGCTGGGATTCGACCCTGTTTGAAGGGAGCACGTGTGAGGACGGCCTCCCTGCTGCATGCGTTCACCTCCTGAAAGAGGATGTCGGGTATTTGACAAGACGCAGGCTTTGCTGAGGTGAGGCCTTAAAAGTTAGAGTCGGCCAGAGATTTCAGGGCTGGGGGGGGAGTACACAACCAATCAGATACAGCTCCAGATCAGCCGTTTCCCTCTAATCACGTTTAGCAGGTCAAGAAGCAGAATGCGATCCCCCCTGAGTTCTCACCCGCGGCTTAATCTTTGTTGTCATTTCATCTGAAGCGTCCACCGTTGCCAAATAGATTAGAGAGTCAGGGGCCAGACACCAAACCCTGTAAGTGGCTTATCACCTGGGAACGCACTCAGAAAGAGCCTCCGGGTTAGAGCGCTCACACAAACAAGCTGCCGACCACACGCACCGATTTCAGGAACCCTCAGCCCTAAAAAAGAAATCTTATTTCAGCCCCTTTGGGCTTATTGGGAAGTTGTCCAAAAGTCACTCCAACATTCAAAACCGATGTAACCTGATACCATTCGACTTACCGGCGCACTTCTTGCAGATGACCACGCCCAGGTTGATGGAAGCCCACTCTGGCCGTGCGGAGCGGCAGTCGGCGCAGTTCCTGTTGGCCTCGTTGAACCAGATCTTCTCGGCCACTTCGTAGTCGGAGAGCGTCTCTGCGATCGATTCCTGGACCACTTCAATCCACTCCTGCTTTTCCCGTTCTGACTCAGCGGTGAAGCTGAAACAATTGATTTGGTTTTATTTTCTTTTTGCTGCCCCCCAACAAATGCCTCACTGTTATTGAATTAACTGGAGAGGGCAATTGAAGAACAGCTCCTGGACGGTTTGGGGCAGTTTTGGGTTGGACTGCCAAGGCTATGTTCACAGCAGATTCAGTTAATGGCAGAGGAGGAGGAGGAGAAAGAGGAGAAGGGGGGGGGGGCAGGGGAATTAACTGTCTCAGACTAATACAGGAGATGATTCCAGGTTCTTCTTTCAAAATCAATGGGCCAAGGATAGAACCTTGTGGCATACCTCATGGTCAGATGTTCTCACTCCACAGTCCAACTTAAAATAACTTCAATTGTTCCAATTCAAACTATTTACAAGTTAAAGTCATTTTATACTTCATTAATGGAAGAAAAAACAACTTTTTCAGTCCTTACCAGCGTGTCTGAGGGCAGACTCACTTTATAACTCATTACCGACACAGACGGAGAGCTCAGCAATCACACCGAGGAGTGAGTGAACGTCAGTTACAACCTTTAAAGAGGGTCACCAGGAACAGGGCAGTTCACACCTTTCAACAACTTGCTGCTAATGAGCGCTACAGAGGAGAAAAAGATTCCGACAGGAGACACCTGGATCAGATTGGGACAGCGGCACGCATACAATCTAGCAAAGATCGACAGAGGGGGTCGGGGTCAGCTGGTCCCGTCTGAACGGCCGTCCAAAAATCAGGAGTCCAGAGAGGTTCCCAACAGGCGAGGGGAAATAAATGGAACTCAAACATCAACAAGAACATCAAAGCAAAGAGATAAAATTGAAGAGTGGGCGGACAATTACTGTTTAACAAGACACCAGTGACAGAAGCAGAGCCTCAAACTGCTCAGAAACACTGTTAAATAAAAAAATTAACAATTACAGACAGCTAAAACATGTCATCACGCACTTGGCTCCAGAATGCAGACATTCATTTTCATGCTAAATTCATCCAGCGTTTACTAAACTGCAGAAGAAAACAGTTTGGGCCTTAATTGAGGCTCCTGCTTCTGAAGGGACCGTTTATTTTACTATAACAATGGGGCCATTGTCCAGCAGCAATATGGACAAGAGACATTTGAACGTATCCGTTAACTCCCAAGTTTCTTATCATTCCAACATTTCGTTAAAAAAAAACGGTAAAACCAGACGGAACAGAAAATCACGTCGATCTGACGAGCATTTCATCAGCCTGTCAGCTCGTCAAAACAAGTCCAGAAACGACATGGGGAAGTGACAACAGTGTGAGATCGATTAAATGAAGCGCCTGACTGAAGGATGTGAAGAGACTTGCTGACGGGCTGCCTGACAAGTTTAAATAAAACCGATTCCGACTCCAGATTATTATAGAAATGATCACAGGGATTTTTCAGACGATCAAGCTGCTTGTTTACGCGTCGGAAAGTGATGACTGGGCCTGAACAACCGGAGTGAGAAGCTGGACTCATCTAGGGTCCCAGGTGTCAACACCGCCACGCGAAAGCAGAAATATCCACCTTCTTCTGAGTGGCAGGAGCAGCAAAGTTGCCTTTTAACTAAAGTGCAATTTTCTCCCGGCTGAGGAAACCAAAAAAAAAAAACCAAGTCGAGTCCATCGTATTATAGTTCCACAAACACTAACAAAGGAGGTCCACCCTTGAGGTGTACCTCAACTTCCTGTTTAAAAGTTTGGCGTCTTTGCTGCCTGGTTGTGGTTCCGTCTACTCATAAAAAGTCCCCACTGCAGACCGGAGACACGCTGTCCACCTAATGGCAGCAAAACAATAGAGAAGCCAAAGTGAGTCTCCACAGCTTAAAGTGATTAGACCAGTTTCTCGCTAATCCCCACCTTCAGCAGGTGGGAGGACGCTCCCAAGGCTACCAATCGATTGGACACACACACACACACACACACACACACACACACACACACACACACACACACACACACACACACACACACACACACACACACACACACACACACACACACAAAACCCTTTCAGCCACCACATCAAAACAATTCAGCAGACTCAAACTCATTTTAATTCCAGCTCTCCTTTTTGTTTCACACAAAATGGCAATTACGCCCGGCGTCCTAACGAAGGCGGCAAACGATGGGGCCATTAAGGGAGCCGACGCAAACAGATCGATGGGACATACAGGAGACAGGTAGACGAATAAGGATGGAGGGGCAAGAAAGAGAAGGAGGAGAGGAGAAAACGGCAAACAAGTGAGCATAAACAAACAAGGCGCGCTCTGTCCGGCCAGCTGTGACGGTTGTATTCTAAATGGGCCATTACGGCGCAAACAAGGAGCGCACTCATCGATTGTGAGGCCCTCGGGGATGGAAGACACCTGAAGTAATACGTCCCAGCAGAAGAGGCATACCTGCGCCGGCTCCTCATTTTTTTCTTAAAACAAATCAATGAGTAGTGATTTTTTTTTTTTCCCCCACCGTGTTTGACTGCAACGGGTTGGAAGAAGGTGACATGTGACCAGAACCAGCGCTGGACGCTCGTCAGAGGGCCCTCATTTCTGATCCTGCAGTAGCCGGTGTTCGCCATCGTCAATATTGAAAATAAACGTTCTTCAGCCTCCGATAATACTGTTGACACACTGCTGGAGCGTATCATAATATTAGCATAACGGTTACTACATTTGCGTCCACTGAAGAGGACATGTCCACCTCCGCAGCCCTGAATAAAGAAAAAGATAGCAAATATTAACCTTTTCCTCTCACCTCATTATTTTTCGCTTCTAAAATTAATTACTTTGACCACATCAGGTAAAACCCAGCAGCTAGATGGACTCCAGCTGCTGCTGGACAGTCAGAGGAACCTGCTGCCTCCTCATCCGGACCCAGACAATGAGGAAGCAGACCAGGAGAATTAATCAATGAACTGCCAATCGATGAATCAAGGCCACCAGACAAACAGAAACCTGCAGCACTGCGCTGTGAGGACAGCCACGGAAGAAAGGAACAAGCGTCAACATGTTGTTCGAATCCCAAATGTGCTGTTTTTTGCTTCACCAGCGGCTCTGACGTAGTGTTGATTTAGCATTGAAGCAGAGGAGCGGGCCCACACTGTGGCACAGCGGGGGGCTCCGGCAATAACCCTGAATAGATTTCCCCCACCGAGACACAACCGTCCGGCGCGTTCAGCCGTTTACGCTAAAGCCTTTTGATGAAAACCTAAAGGCCCGTCTGGTGCAGAGTCCACAGATTATCCCAGTGAGAGCAGAGACGGGGACATGGGCAAGACAATCAGAGTCTGGCCCCGCTTCTCTTCCCGCGGTAACGTTATGAATGCTTAAACCTCTGGACCAACGCGTGGACTGACTACCCGACCCGTTTGATCAGATGTGCTAACACACACTACTAACACACACTACTAACTGGGTTATTTGTGTGCCATCTGGCTGAGCCGGGGCTCCGGTTGGCCTGTAAGTGGTGAGCTGGTCCCCCCAGTTTGAAAAACTCAACTGGGATCGGGAGGCGCTTGATGGCTGGTGTGTGTGTGTGTGTGTGTGTGTGTGTGAAGGACATTTCCTGCACCATATGCTAAAACTGATGCTTGGAAATGTGCTTGTTACTGGTTGCGGTGCCCCCTGCTGCTGCCTTCTGCGGTAATTTGAATAAATATGCAGGTGCGCCGCAGTGTCAGCCTGTTGAATTGTTGCAGAGGACGGGGAAGACGGCAGGAAGTGAGAGCTCGCTGATCAAAGGCTTCTCCCGCAAACCCACCAGAAGTTTTTGAAGGGCGTGTTGATGTCGAAGCAGCGGCGGTCCACGTCTCGAATGTTGGCAGCCGTCAGCTCCACCTCCGAGATGGCCAGACCTGCTCTGTAATCCTGAGGGGACAGAAGGGGAAAAAAAGGCACAGATCTATAGATTAAATACCAGAGAACACAGTGGGAGCGCTCAGCCTTGCGACCGAGAGACGGCGGGCTGGATGCGCATGCACGCACGGTGCCAAGAGAAGCCAGATTTGCAGCAGATTTGATGAAACAAAACAAATAATGGAAAACGAATCAGCAGCAGCTTTGTTGATTAGTCACTTTGGGTGGACCGCGTGGCCTCGCGCGGCGGCAACACGTCTGTTGACGCATGCCACGCTTCCTCACGGTCGCAGAACTCTCCGACTGATTAGCTAACACACCCGGAAACGCTGCCAGATTTAGCAGATTTCATTGCAACTCCGAGGCCATAAATATTCCAACGCGGCCTTAAAATCTTTACAAGCTGCTGAATTTCCAGTCTGATCTTTGGCTGTTGCGTGGGCCGGGACAATTGGAACAATGTTTGGCACCATGAGTCTCCACCAAAACTACTTCCAGTCATTCCAGGCCAGTTTTTTCCCCCCCGACAGAACGCAGACTCCGCATCGGAACCAGCCTGCTGTTGCGCATTCGCTTCGTTCTGAATGGTGGTGACGGGATGACGGAGGAACCGAGGAGCTGAAGGGTGAGGTGGAGGTCGGAGAGCGCGCTGTTTACACTCCTCCAGCGGTGCCAGTGCATCCATCATGCAGGGGTGCACACTAGCTCAGCGTTTCTGCGCTGTCAGCTGCACCGCGGCGCGCTAAGACGGTCCGGAGCCGCCGCAGCGACCGAGGCGAGTAATCAGCTCCCACCCTGGGTGATTAGAGCACACAAATGAATATACGGACGGCAGCAACTGTGCAGGAGCCATCAGCCACTTTTACTGGCAGGCTAATTAACACAACGCATCGTGGTGAACGTGTGCCTGGAGAAAGTAGCGTCCTCCTGCCGACGCGTCGGCTACCATCATTTTCCTCTGGAACTAACATGTTCAGACATCAGAAAGCAGAAGCTAGAATGAGAGCATGTTGGTGGCTAGCTAGCCTTTGGCTGAGCAGACACGGCGGCACTGGGATTCATCCATAACGATCTACCCGGGTGCAGCATGTGCTGCTGTTGATCTACCTATAGATGCTGGACGGATAAAAGCAGGAGACGTGCACGCGAGCGCCAGTCAGCGCTGAGGGGGGTGGGGCAGTCACCTCAACCTCGTGACCCTCATCCCTCTCAGGCAGCCAATTAGAGCTCTGGCTGTTGGCGGCCACCCGGCCCTCTCTACTTGTTACCCAACCAATATTTGCCGTGGTCTCCTGCCCTCGCCAATTAATGAGGAAGGCGAGGAAGGAGGGAGGAAGGGGAGGGAAGAGGAAGGGACGGGATTAGAGGTAAAAAAGAAAAAATAACTGCACCAATTACGACGGGCGAGGGGCAGGTGGCAATAATGGCATTTATAATAAGAGAGGCAGAGGTCAGAGGGGCAGTTATACACACACACACACACACACAAAACATGTATGAGCACAAACGAGCCGCCGATCAATACCAGCATCCATGAGACAGCCCGGGATCATCTGCTGAAGGGGCCAGCGGGCCCGTGCTGCCGGGCCCCTGCCGGGGGCCACACGGCGAGTCCCCGAGCGGCACGCAGCCAGCCACAAACATCAGCGCATCCTGTTTACTGGAGGATTAGCATCACTTAGCTGGATCAATTCGGAGGCCAGGAGACACCAGTCGCTGTGAGGTCAGGTGACTGAACTTCAGTTGCTCCACGCGGGGCAGAAGTATTGCCCCGTGGTTAGACCTTCGGCTCCTCAGGTGCTAATCCCGATAACGGGTCCTGCAACCACCGTCATGAAACCTCCCGACTCTCTGAAGTTTTTCCTGCTTCTATCTGCAAGTCAAATGCAAAATCCCCCCAGGCGAGCTAGTTTTCCTGTTGGTCTTAACTCCCCAGGGAGGAGCTGGATAATGGGACAAAGCTAGCAGCAACAAACGCTAACAGCCTCAGACGTCCTTCAGGCTGGAAACATATAGCTTTGATATAAATAACCTTCCTACCTTTGTTTGAATCAGTGGTCTTGGCCCAAATTTAAGATTTTTTTGTTGTTTTACTTGAAAAAGAAGGCAATTTGGGGATGATGCTAATTGCTACAAAGAGCTCAAAAGGAACAGACGAGAAACAGATTAAACGAAGTTGGAGATTTATCAAGCGCTGCGTCTTGCTGGTGGGGTATACCCGGCACACCTCCAACTCCAGAGGTAGCTTTTACTTTATTGATAAGCGTGAATCAGAGGGAAAGGCTCTGGGTGCGCAATTTAAAATAAAAAACAGATGAGATGGCAGCTTCTCAAAAGTCAGAGCATCCACCCACCACCCGGCAGAAGATGAGCCAATCTCTGCATTTCCCTTCCTTTCAAAGCGGGGTTATTTGGTTGATACAGGCGGTCCAGCTCCTCCAGGGGGAGCCAAAGTTGCTGTGGGGCCAGCGTGTATATAATCCCCCCAGCGTGTTCTGGATCTACCAAAAGGCCTCTTCCCAGTTGGCTGTGATTGGAAGCCCTACAAACAGAGACATCCTGGCTCCTTTCTGATGCGGAGGAACAGCGCTTGTTCTACTGGGACCTTCCAGATAGCAGCTCTTCCTTTTCAAACGCTAGCTGCGAAAAAAAAAAAGAAAGAAAAAAAATCGCAGGATTTTCATGGCGCTCTCTGAGCTGCTGGAGGAGGCTGAGATGGTTTATCCAGTTTGATTTTTGCTAAAACTTTCAACCAAAAGCTCAAAAAAGGAAAGTTGCTGCGTGTAGCTCTTTGTAGGGGGGTCAGGCTCGTTGTGTAAAGATTGTTAACGGTATATTTACGGTCCCTGCGTCATTGCTCCTCCCTTCCTGGGGTGCTTAAATGACCTTAGCCACGGCTCCATCGCCGGCCTTACGGCCCGTGAGGACTGAGGCGGGGGTGCGGCTACGCCAACGTTTCCAATAGCTCATTCATCACGTCGGATTAAATAGCGCACTCCAGTGAACCTGAACATTCTCCGGCCGTCCCCGCTGCTCTCACCCTCCGTTAACTCCCTCCTTTATCTCAGAACGCGCCAACAATCATCTTTAACCCGACCCCTGCACCGCGCCGCTCCTCCGTCTTTTGTGTCGCTCCTTCAGCTGCTGCCTCTCCCAGGGACCCAGCACGGAAGCCGAAATAACACAATTAATTTGTTCTCGGCGTGGTTCTCCGTCCCCCCCCCCCCCCCC
>BJFM01001786.1:31245-47729 GCA_016586285.1 Arothron firmamentum
GGGGCGGTACGGTTCGGAACGTAACCTCGTCAACTACAACCACCCACCCCTTCTTCTATCCCCGCCGTCACCCTATCGAGGTGACACGCTGGGGCCTCGGCGCTCACGCGGGTCAACTGTACCAGGAGTGCCGAGTCACCCCGGCACCCCCGTCCATTCCTGATAAATATAGCAACAAAACTGCGCTGAAAAGAGGAAACAAGGGGTAAAAACCAGAGAGGGAAAGCGCGGAGGGCTGTAATTGGTACGTGATTAACGAGCAGGCGTCAAACAGGTTCCACATCATTGATCGGGATGCTGTGCGATGCCGCAATGAGCTAGCCCTGGAAGCAGCGGCGGGGTCAGGAGCGCACGTGTTGTTGTTTTCAGGCCGGGATAAATCCGATGGTCATTAGGCCGAACATGAAGGTAAAGCCTGTGAGGTCAGACAGGTCAGATCCACTCCAGACCCCCGTGAGAACACATGTCAAACTACCAGAAAAGCACAGGCCAGGGTACTTCTTTTAGCCATTTGTAATTTCTTCATTTTCCTAATGCTGGTGTATTCCCACAACATAAAATTAAAATTCATCATGAATTAAAAAACAAAACAAAAAAACATCAAAGCTAAAGCGTTTTGTTGACTACCATCTGTTTCATCTTTCTGGCTGACATTCCGCTCCGGTGATGAGGGAGCGGAATTTCAGACCCGCCTTTCGCACAGAGGGAGAAGGAAGCGCGGCCGGAGGAGGCGGGAACGCTGAGGACCGCAGAACAGGACCGCAGTCTTGGCTTCTCCTTTCCCTCTCTGAACCATCAATACTCTTTACGGTACAGCTGGGCCGGAACGCCACGCGTGGAGTAATGGCGCTCTGTCCTTGCCCTGATCTTTCTATTTTATGCTACACCAGCAAGCTAATAACGATGCCAAGCGCAGTAAGGAAGTGGGACAGAGAAAGGCAGAGTTGGAAGTTGGCAGGCGCGCCCCTGCCGTGCTCTTCCCGCGTTTACCTTGTCGTTGTTGTAGTAGGCCAGGCTCTCGCCGTTGAATCTCACCCACCTCTTCTGGAAAACGCATTTCCTGCAATAAAGGAGGAATAAATAAGACGCTGATGAATGCAAATGTAATCCATCTGGCTCACCCGTGTGTCGCAGACACCAGTCAAATAAGCCGCATTAAAGGCCTAAAAATAAAGAAGCGTCAAGATGGAGAGCAATTTCGCTAAATTCGCCCGGAATGGGCCCTCATATTTCATCAAGTGCAGCATCGATTGGTTTTGTCACCAGCTGTCATTAAGCGTAATCAAAACTAACGAGCCCTTTTCAGCCGGGAAATCGAAGGAACCAAGGACGGCTTGCAATGCTTCTGTCAGCCAATGACGGCGGACATTAGCTCTGAGGCGGAGCGACGTTCCACGTGACCTACCCTTGAGGGGACAGCTTGTCCAGCCAGCCCACCTTCAGCATCGGTCTGCCGGGGCCGTAGAAGCAGGCGTATGGAGAAATATCAGGCATGGCCGCTTTGGCTCTGCCCTCCAGAGCGTCCGTAGGCCTCGCGTACAGCTCGCACTCCACCATATTTAAAGACCTGTCCTGAGGGCCGGACACCGGCGGCTCCCTCGAAGCACCGTCAGAGGTGAACATCCCAGCACACTCGCTCACCGTCGAGTACTCGTCCCCGACAAAGTCGTGGGGAATTTTGGCGGGATCTTCCTTGGACACGTTTCGCTTCACGATCTTTCTCCTGTTGAGGGGAAGTAAAGATGAAAGCCTTTGATGGAAACAGGATGAGACATTTAGCTGAAGGCAGGTACTTAGCTTATTTTGGCGTAAGCAGGAAGAAGCAACTGCGATGGGATCGAAATTCAATGCTAATTGGTGCAAGCTAGGTCATTCCATTCAATGTTTGTGTCAATCTCCACTCCTCCCATCCCAATGCTAGGTTAAGATGACTTCATTAACTAGTTAAAGAGCACCAAATTGTTAAGTTATATCCGTTAAGGTGACAATACATGCTAACCAGCCATTTACAAGGATAATACAGACTAGCATTTCATCCGTTTGTTCTGCTAATCATCAAACAAAAGCCAAAAACTAATTAGCAAAACAAAAACAAGAATTCATTACATATTTATGACAAACAGCCCAGTGACTCTGCCCCTCCTCAAAGCTCCTTCCATGTTTGCATTTGCTTCCGCACCGTTTAATCAAACATGCTACCGTTCATTCATTAACAAGCTTCACAAATATACTGGCTGCTGGCATCCTCCCGACTCCAGCTTTCATACTGGGCTGAGCTAGCCATTTTCATTAGCATACAGACATGAAAGTGGAATCGATTGTATCCAGCGCACACTGTGGAAGCTAATAAGCAGGATTCCCAAAGTGTGACAGATCTGAGCGAGCAAACGCTCAGCTACCGTCCTAAACTCACCCTGAATATGCCAACATTTCTGATTTACAGCGTAGCGCTGGGACGCTACGCTAGCATACCTGTTTTTCTTCTTTAGCTTGTCCCTAAAGCCTTTCTGGAACGCTTCTTTAGCACCTTGGCCCTGCAGAACAGATGAGATGAGCGTCAGATGCGAAAGAACGCATCATCAGTCAGGTGCCGTTGTCTCATTCAGCGTTCACTTTAGCGGCTAGCTGACATTTCCATTACCCTCAAGAGCCGAAGCGAAACCAGCTTTTTTTTTTTTTAATCATGTTATTTGTGTAAAGCAAAGAAAAGTCATCAAGCTACAATTTGCTAGCAATAGAAGATGAAGGTAAAATATGCAAAATGTATATTTCCAAAAGGGATGTTTGCAACATTAGCTCAACAACCTGCAGGTGAGTCGATTACTTTGTTTTCTACAGTCTCAAATAGTGTCGCCGTACCGGAGCGCCGTCAGGGTTGTTGTACAGGCACATCTCTCCGTAGGGAGCAATTGCCGACAACGCTCTTTGAAGTGGAGCTGAAAAGAACAAAGACAACAAAAGTGATCTTTGATGGCATGAAAGCTTTTGTTAGTCCAGAGGGGAGGGGCTAAACAGGTGGCAATTAAAGGCTGTCCCCATAATAAAAACATTGAAATCACTCTCTGAGGCGCCAGCTGGGACCTTGATGCTCGTTCTGCCTTGAACAGGCTGAATCTGTGCCAAGGCCATCTGACAGGAAGTGCAGCCGACGGTCGCTGGCAGCAAAGACAAAGAAGAAGAGCGACTTCGGTCGGACGCCATTAGTCCGGAGACCTGCGGCGACCCGGCGTGGGCCGCCGCCCGTCACCGTGAAAAATGGAAGCACCTTCTCGCGAGGGCTGCGACGGCGTGGTGCGAAGATCGACGTGGCAAACGGACTCGCGGGGATCCAGAGGTGAGGCTTCACACACAGTAAACAATAGAAGCCATTACTGAAGGACACGGAGGGCACGCGCCGGGCCTTCTGGAGAGGTCAGATTACTCCACTCGGCCGCAGTCGCAGTGGCGCTCCCTGCGGACAGATCGCAACCATCAATCATCATCCATCAGCTGACCTTCGGGCCACTGGCAAGTTTCTCCAAGGAGCCGCGGGACGCCAGCGTACTCAATTCCTGTCAGATTGCCTCCATCTGGGGGCCACGGAGGCGGAGGCCACGGCTGCTTTATCTGCTCCTGGCCGCCTCTCCCATGATTAGAGGGGGAATTGATTTTGCGGATCTGGCTTTTGTTTGGCGTCAGGGACGTACAGGGAGGTTTGTTATGATTTCTCCTCTGCGGCGCTGCCGCACACCACCGCTGGAATAATAATGAGGCGGCGCACGCTTCACATCTGTTGCTGCAATTGTTGTTCCTTTAACAGAAGAAAGGTCAGCATGCTAACGGGCCAAACTAACTTTGAGTAGCCAGATTCCAGCACCTGAGAACTTTGTTAGCATGCTAGCCTCGCATCAGTTAGCATTTTTACCGTTTTTGACATTGTTTGTGAACTTCAGCAGGTCAAACAAATTAGCACGACACACGGGAGAAACCGGCGCGCTGGTTTTTTAGCATGGTGCAAAATGGCTTCCAAAAATAAGGTGTTAAAATTCCAGAAGCCTCGAGTGGAAAAGAAAATGAAGTTTCTGCCGACTGTCTTGGGGAAAACTCTTCAAATATTGTTGGGGAAAGGAAGGTGGAGGGAAGTTTTGCTCGCTCCTCCAGCTCCCCGTCTCCCCGTTCGGGGACCGTCTCGGCGCTCTCTCTTCCTCCGCTTCTCAGGCTGCTTTGCATCCGTCTTCCCTTCCTCCCACTCAAGTCGCTCGCCCGCCTCTCTGGTCTCGCAGCCTTGTGTGAAAGTCGGGGAAAAACAAGGCCTACCCAGAGACCGCTGCAGAGCAGGTACGCCGAACAAGGCGGCAAGAAGAAAACCCGGCAGAAGACGAGGCTGCGGGGGGAAAAGCGTCACAACGCGGCGCGTCGACGCGGACGTCATCGCCGAGGAACCACGTAATCCTCGGAGGACGCGTCTGGAACACGCAGCCCGTGTGTCGCTCGCAAAGTTAAACAACTAGAAGATGTGAGGGATCGTACTCCTCCTCCGATCCGCCGCTGCGCTCCTTCAATCTGCCGCTGGATTAAATATTCACGGCAGAGAGGCTGCGTACCTTTCTGAGCGCCGCGTGCACCGGCGGGAGCTTCTGAGCCGGCGAGGTGCTCTGTGCCGGCTGTTTGCACTGGCGGAGCGCTCCTGAGGAGGAGAGGAATCACCGGGTTACAAACAGAAAGTGAGGGGGGAATCTGGAGCAGAACCGTGAGCATAAACGGGCCGTTACTGAAATCTGGAGCTGCCATCTCCACTCGACGATGACATTTTACAAACGCTGCTGTTTTTCAGGAAGTGAGAACAGAAACAACGATTGTTGATCTCCATAAAAGTTCAGATGAACTTTTTTTTTTAAGAAGCTCAAAGCTTCGGTTGTTGTTTCTGTTCTGCTTTTGCTCCCATAGCAAGACAGGTTTCTACAGGTTTAACGTTATCACTTTCAATCAAGGGAGACTTTGGGGTTTGGTTACTCCCTGACTTGGCGATGGTGTGTTTGCTATGGCTAATGCTAGCCAGTACCCCTCCTACAACGTCCATCTTAAACCATAAATGCTTGGAAACACAGGTGATGCTCAACTTCAATGCTAAGCTCCAGTCTTCATGGTTAGCAAAAGCTAATTAGCTGCTGGCAACGGTCATGTGACTAACACAGGATACTGAGCCTACCTCTGCCGAAGTGGCGGTGGGGTCAGACTGGGGATTTCGGGGACAGGTCGGTGTCTCAGGCGATAGGACCGTGTTAACCGTGGACCCGCGAAACCCGGCTGAGCCTCGTAAATGGTATTCTCTACCATTTCGCCGGTGAAGCCGCCCCTGTCTTGGGCTTCGCTGAAGACGTGGATGGAGTCTGAACTGGACTCTGTGGGGTCTTCTGGGGAAACGTCCCAGTCTGAGGGCATCTCAGAGAAGGTCAGGGACTCGCTGCTGCTGCTGCTGCTGCAGGAGGACACCGACGGGGGGATGGGGGCAGGTTCATAAGGGAAGGGCTGGATGTTCTCTGGCTTACGTGGAGCTGGTTGGGGAGGGCGAACACGTCCAGCCTGGGGGTCGTTGGTAGTTCGCACGAGTCCTGATCCTGGAGGCAACGTGTGGCTCCCCTCCGGATCCCTCTTCTCCTTCAGCTGCTGGTGCTGATAAGACTGCCCCCTCTTTTTGTCCAGGAAGATGTGTCTTGGGTGGGGCACGGGCTTCCCGTTCCCCGCCCCTGCCCCTTCATCCTCCTCCTCCCCGCTACTCAGCTGCGCCACCCCGAGCGCTTCCAAGCTGCGGAGCATTCGCCGGCGATGGCCCGTCGGCAGGATGTGGAGCTCCAGGAGCCGCTCCTCCGTGAGCTCCCTGCAGTCGTCCAGGGTTCGGTAGCCCGCCCCCAGGAATGACGAGGTGTACTGGGACAGGCGGAGGGTGAGCAACCACTCCACAACCTCCTGGACGCACTCCGGAGGCTCCGACATGACGGCGCAGTCTCACCTCTGGAACATCAGGAAGAACATCAGAACTCCAGCTCAGACCTGGAAACAAACGGGAGGGGGGGGGGGAATTCAATTAGCGAGTCGCACCAAGACAACTTTAGCAGCATTTTTAGCAGCTGGAGAAGTGGTTCAGTTAATCAAAGCAAGAAATATTGGGGGGTTTACAACGGTTACGCTGAAATGTGGCCAAAAAAAAGGTTTGTTTGTAAAAAAAAAAAAAAGCTGCAAAAAACAAATAGCAGATACATTGTGTGACTGCAGTGGTAACCTGAAAGTGATAGCCTGGCCTAAACACAGACGCTTCTGCTCACAGGCGACGGCACAGATGATTTTTGCTGCTTTCTTTCTGTTGTTTTCAGAAGATGAGAAGATGGCGCCCTCGCCAACCAGCAACTTCAAATTTGCAACACTTGCAGGCTGAAACAGCAGGAAACGTAACAGCTGTGGTGAAACGACGCGCCACCACGACAACATGACCAAGGTCACCCACTGAAAGGAGATTTCCATTCAAACAACAGGGCAAATGTCCAAATTCAACACTTACCAGTGTGAGGACCCAGATCGTGCAAGTTGCTGAGCGAGCCCAAACCCTCCGTAGAGTTAGCTATGAATATAAACGCCCAGCTTCCTGATGCCTTCACATCGCTTCAGAGCAAGACGAAAGGGAAGGTGCCACTTGGTTTCAGGCGCTGACATCACTCACACATGTTGCTGCGTCCTCTTCTCATTTGGGTTGCAAACCTGTGCAACGGGGGCGTTAAGTGTTACTTCTCCTTTTTCGCCAGGGTTAAAAGGAGCTTGCACCACGGCCTGCTCTTGCACCGCTGCAGGAGGAGGAGAAGGGGCAGGCTGTGCCCTGCTGAGCACCACCATGCCCAGCAGAGCGCCGCCAGCGTGCAGGGACCTGCAGCCACAACCAGAGCAGGCCTGGGTTCTCACATCTGCCCGGGCCAGAGAGACCGCACGCCACAACAATGTGTCACACCAGCCCAGGATGACACCTGAGGGGGGGTTCCTGCTTCCTACACACAATAAAAGTCAGACTGTGGCAGCAGGAACGCGCCTCCTCAAATATGACAGGTATGGCTGAGGGAGCACGCGCGTGCACGCGATTTTATACCTCGTTCAAAGTCCAACGCGCGTCACCTTCCTGTTTGCGATTGGCAGAGAACGCTGTTAGGAGCGACCTGGCGAGCTGGGTTTAGCGTTTTTTGTCCGTTTGTCGCCCCTTGTTTTTAGTGAGAAACCCGCCGCACGTGCCATTTGTTTACACCGACTTGAGGCCAGCGGAAGCGTAAAGGTTCGAAGCCCGACGGGCTCCGGCTCTGGCGCATTTTCAACCCAATAAACAAAGAGAAAAGTCGCCTACTTGACTTTCGAGCTTCTGCCGGTGAAGTTCTGGTGCGCTGACGTCACCGTGCGCGTGCAGGACGCCGTCGCTCTTCTTCTTCGTCCTCTTCTTCTTCTTCTTCTTCTTCAGCTCATCTTCCGGAACACCGGGTCCACTGCCCTCATCACGGGTCCACACCTTCCGCCGATACCCTTTTCTTTTTCACGCGCCGAGCAGCGCTCGGCCACGCCCACCTGAGCGCATGCGGAACGCAACAAGTGTGCGGTTGTTTGCCAAAGGCAGGCACGCCTTTACAACTAAAGCCTTAATGGACACCAACACTGGTGGGAGTTTATTCATAGAGCAAGAACAACTTCAAAGCTCCTATTTAAATGTCTTTTTGTTTGTTCTTGTTATATATATTTAGTAATTAGCCCCAGAAATAGACAGTTTAGCTGTATTATACTTAAAGAAACTGTGGCACTGGTGAACACTCAAGGTTTATCCAAGCATGTTTGTCCATCCCTGCTACTGTAGTAGCAACCAGGGGGACCGGGGTCATGGCTAACATTAATATCCTCCTGTTAAGTGAACAAAGTCACAGATTGAAATTGTGCCTGTGGACATTTCTTAAAAATCTCTCTCAGTTTAAAGGTTCTGTGGTTAGCTCATCATGCTTGAGTTAGCATGCCAGTGAAATTCCAGCTGGCTAATTATGCAACAGTCCTGAACCGCAGTCATGAGCACTGTTACTTTTGCACACTTTCTGTTAGCCTAGTTTATCTGCATATGTTTGTTTGTTTGATCCCTGCAGGGCGACGTGACAGCCTCGATCTGCAGGGATCAGGCTCCATCAGCCTCCGTACAACCTAAATCCACCGCGAAGATGTGACCTTGAATGCAAACGCAGAGGTGTTGGCGAGGTGTTCCGGGAGTCCGTGCGTGTCCCAGCTTGATTCTGAGGCCCCGGGCAGCACATTCAGCACCAACAGGAATGTAGGCAGGATCCACCACACACATTAGGAGGCAAAACCTGAAGAAAACAAAATTTATTCATCTTTTAGGATGTGACAGAGCATTTTTGATGAAAACTCAAAACTGTAAAATGATCTGAATGAAGGAGAATGATCAGAGTTAAAGAAAGGTGGAGATTTTAACAATGGTCATTGGTAAATGGCCATTTGTCATTGGATCGTGGGTATTTATTTTTAACGTTGCTGCAAATAAAATATGTTACTGGGGTTAGGTTAGTTAGGTTAGCTGAGTGCTTCTCGGCCTGGCTCATTATAAAGATTCGTTTTAAAATATCGCATGTAGTACCCACATTTGTCCACAGGATGGCGGCAGAGGTACGTTGATGCGTCCATCGTCTTTTACGCCAGTTATGTTAAACTATAACATAACTGGTTTAAAAGACATGAAACGGGTGTTTCTCGGGTGCAGAACACATTAAAAAAAAAATCCAGATCAGTATTGTTTAAATTAGGGATACTTTAAAATAGAGATACTTTAAGTCCTCCATTTACTGCAGATCTTTGCTTGCAAAAACAAAAATGTTTCAAAAAAAATCCACAATCCTCCACAACAGTCCCGCTGTCGTTAAAATCTTTTGTTTTCCCTGCACCCGTTAATAGGCTGGACATCTTTCACATTTAAAGGGAACGACAGAATAATGGTGGCCTCTCTGGTGCTTCTCTTTTGTCCCATTCCCATCGTGTCTCCTGGGTTCACCTTGGCAACCCGTTTTACTGCTGGCAACACTTTAAATACAGAATTGGCTCTTAAACTGAAAGAAGCGCTATACTGCCCAGCAGCAGTCAGTGCCAATGACACAGGGAACAAGTGGGAGGGGGGGCAGCTTCAAATATAAAAGGAGGCACGCCAGGGAGGGCTGCTGATTTGAGAGGATGTTTCATGAAATGAGACGCTCCTAAAGGTACAGAAAGCTAATGTTTAGCATGCCATAGCTCAGGGTTTAAGGGCTAAAAATGTGCAGCCGAGTGGAGGGAGCAGAGTTTCTCAGCACACATGGGGAGGACGGTCTTCTCAGGATGTTGGTGGAGGCAGTTCAAGAACTGAAAGCTCTCCAAAGCCTCAGAGATCGTCGCCTGGAAGCGGCGGTGGAGAGACGATGCCAGAGAGAGGAGGAGGGAGGACGAGGAGCACAGGGTGGAGGCGGAGGGAAGGGTGGTGAAGAGGAGGAGGAGGCAGGTGGAGGAAGTCCTGATGAAGAGGAGTGCATCTGGAAAGTAATGCGTGTGCTGAGGGAGGTGAGCATGTCTCATTCAGACAGAGTCTCATCCTGGAGAGCAGTCCTGAGGGAATGTGCCTGCATCCTGGCAACGTCTCCACCAGAGGGCAGCATTCAGCCACCTGCCCCGACAGCTTCAGGTCGGCTCCTGTCAATGAACAGTAAATGATCATAGCTGTTATTACTGAACTCCATGTGATGCTCTTTCAGGTAGGGAACATCAAGACGGCTTCAGCGATATTCTTCTCAGCATCGAGGAGGATGTGCAGAACCTTAAGGACAGACTAGTCGGGATCATTGCGAAGCTAAATGAGGAGAGCCTTAAGTTTCATAAGGAGGCCTCAGATGGACAGGCTGGACCATCATCAGAGCACCTCGAGGGCAAAGGTCACCTGAGTGAGCAAGGCCGGCTTGGAGGGGACTCCACAAGCCACGTGGCGCTGTGTCCATCAGACGCCCCACCAGCAGCAGAATCCTGCAGCAAACCGGAGGAGAAAGAGCAAGAGTCATCCCCAGACGGCAGTGATGCGGATGCTGTTCCTCACGGCAACCAGAGAGACAACCTGGAGGAAACGCCTGAGAAGATGGAGGACAGAGGACTGATAACAGTAGGGTGAGTGTTCCAGAACCAGGCCAGGTTCCACAAAAAGTGCTGCTCAGACTGTGTGAACCTGTTTCTGAACCCCAGGCTCGGGTGTTCAGGCGTGCCAGATGCGTGCTTCATCAGGGGGCCTCCCGGGGTGGCCGACGCCCTGCGGTGTGACGTGGCCAACGCCCTCAGCTGCCTGATGGTGTGCGGATCGGAGGAGCTGGTCAGCAGAGTGATCCGGATCGGGCTTAAGGACGGCGCTCGCCTCCGTTTCCCCGTGAGCGTGGTGCTGCCCTTCTGCGGGAGCTACCGGGGCAGCTACAGGGACGTGGTGGTGAAGATGGTGGACAAGGAGGGCAGGAGGAGCTACCTGGCTCCACTAGCAATCGAAGGAAGCTATGGAGGACAGTGGGTAAAGTTCTGCAGTAGATCAGGATTTGTCGTAGCTAAAACCAGTCGACTGTCTGAACTGGTCAGCAGTGTCTGGTCATGTGACGTGTCCTCTTCAGGGCTCATTTGCAGAGGTGCGGGTGTACTGTCTGGGCCTGTTCGCTGTCGTTTCCTGTCTGAAAAAGGAAAGCTACACAGTTCCTATCAAGGGCTTGTCACTCAAGCTGAACATGGACCCCCGAATCTGTTTGAACTACCTCCCAGGATGCTTTGCAGCTCCAGTGATCGCGCAAACAATGGTACAGTTACAGAAACACAGCTTTGCTCACCTTATACGACCCAGCATGGCAGCCGTTTGTGGTTGGTGCTGGTCCAGAAAGAGGATTAAAAAAGAAAAACAAAAGGTCAGAGCGGCTCACAATGTTTTCTCAGATTCAGCCGATGGACACGACCCTTCTGGCGGCTGCCAGGTCCAGGACGGATGCCTACCATTCAGTGGTCTCCACCAGTCCGCTTCTCTACCTCATCCATCCATCGTCTCAGCCCCTGAGGAGACCCCTCGTCCTCATCCTCCCCTGTCCTCCCAATCTTCAGAAGAAGCAGGAAGGAGGGCACGAGGGATCAGCAGGAGGGCAAACCTGCGGGGACAAACCTGCACCCCAAAGGAGGTGAAGAGTCACGTTTGACGCCAAGAGCGCTAACTAGCCCGCTAGCTAAAGCAGTTTAAAGAGCGGCTGTCTGCTTGTGCTCATTTCTTCTTGTTAGCCACAGTTTTGCCAAGATGAAGCATTTGGTTTGTTTACAACTTACAAATCCAAAATATTTGCAATCTGCACTCTGACCACAAGATATCGCCAGGCACAGTTTTAAATTTAACACATAAAGAACCATTCCAGGACCCGTTTCTTCCCTAATTTTTCTTGAATGTGCTTGTCAGGACCTTGGTTTCCTCCGTGAAGACTAAAGCGATTTCAGATGAGCTGCTGGTGGTTCTGGGCTCAAGTGACAACCGGTGGGCCGTCCTGGAGGAGGTTGCTGCCAGGAACCTGCAGAAAGGCCTGGTGACCTTTGAACTGACGGAAAGCGTCGACAGGTTTTCAACACAATTCCCTTTAACACGTCTTGATGTTGAGACACAGATAGGTTTAATTGTGAGAAGAACACAGAGGAGGCCTCTGCAGAACTCTGTGGGTTTGCTTTTGCATCATCCAGCCCGAAAAGATCGCGACACAAACGGCCAGGAAAGGCCGAAACGTCCAAAGAAAGACCAGGAACAGAGCAGACAGGAACAGGACCCCCCTCCCAGGCTCAGGTGTGGCAGATCTGGCACCGACTGGCTCGGCCTGACCAGACAGGAACAGAAAAACCTGACAAAGAAGCAGAGAGAGCATCAAAGGAGCTCTGCCAGAGCCGGGCCGGTAATGCCGGTCCTCCTCTCACCGCATCTCCTCGGCCTTGAGCCCTGCGGCTGAACTCCAGCGCCCACCGCAGCTGGTGGAGGGGACGGTGCCTCCGCAGCACGCTGCCCCGCTTTCCCACGCGCAGCGTCACAATGGGCCCACCCCTCATGGCAGACATGAGGATGTAGCAAATCCCTCGCCTGAGCAGAGAACCCCGTCAGCCGCCACCGATGGTGACGAAAGCGGCTTTTTGCTCAACCACAAACCTTCTGGCAGAGACGCAGTTAGCTGAGCCTGACTGAAGCTTTGTTAGCACATCAGTAGAAGAAGAAACACGGATGGCGTCGAATGCCGACGCCTCAGTCCTCCAGAGCAGGCGAGCAAAGCTGGACACAAAAGACCCGTCATGAATGTCACCTGTGCTGAAGAAGGAAAACAGCAGGTGAAGAATTCATCTACCTGTCGGTGAAGTAAAGTCGTCTCTGCCGTCTTTTCACCACAGAGTTATCCTGCGACACACAGGCAGCTTGAATTATGAGGAGAACAGCTTCCAAACCTGCAGACAAGAGAACCAAACGCACGTGTCCATGACGCCGCCCATCCAGGTGCAGCCGCGCTCGGAGGCTCACGAGCCCAGCAACGGCGTTTAGCAGGCCAGGCCAGCGGCCCAGACGGCTGACAGTCGTGACCGTGATCAGAAGTCCTCCTGCCACACACAGCAGGGAGAGAACTTTGCCCCTGAACACAAAGAGAAGCCAAATAAGCAGAATCTGAATCTCTCAGAGATAAATCGGCTCAAATCTCAGGTTCGTACTTGTGGGCCCTGAGCTCTGGTAACATGGAGAAGCGGGCGTGGCTGCGAGGACGACAGACGAGGACGTAGCTACACAAAATATCACAGCTTTAGTTGCAGCATGTAGCGGAAATTCAAGTTTTTCCACCGTTTTACCAGTGAGCGTGTCAGTTTTTAAACTGGCCACTAGGCGGCAGTCTAATTAAAGCCATGGCAGCAAAAGGAGGACTCACCATTGACGCGTCCACCTGTCAAAGAGACATTTTCACTGCCGTCATCAATGGCGGAGCGTGACGACTGACTGGCCTTAAGCTAGCGTTTCTTCATGAGGGGATTTGAGAGTGGCTGTGTGGATAAGTCGGGTTTAAATACTTTGAATTCCAGACTTTAGCTTTTCCTGTAGCCTGAAAAGAAAAGCAGAGAGGAAGAGCCTGCAGATACCGAGCTTTTCTCCTCGTTGGGGTTCAATTCTCCCGTCCAAAGCAGCCTTTTCAGCGGATTTTAAAGGTGTAACGAGAGAGTGTTTAATCCGTCTTCAGGCCGATAACGGGCTCTTTTCTGCCCTGGTTGGATCACCTCTGCAGGCTGCTGGTGCTGCGCCTGCTCTCCCCTCTGCAGCCCTGCCACCTCACCTCCCTGGCGGAGGAGCTGGAGGAGTCGGCGCGCAGCCACGCCGTCACCCTCGTCCTCCAGCGGCGTCCGGACGAGCCGTCTGCCGTCCTGGTGGCGGCCCTGCCCAGCAGAGACCTGAGCTGGGAGCTGGCCAAACTGCGAGCCCGAGGCTACGGCGGCCTCCCGGAGGCCTCCACCGAGCTCTCCATGAGCGAGGGAGACCAACTCGTCCTCCAATTCAGCGGCAACATCACCACCAAAGGTGAGCGGCTGCACCCATCAACCCGCCTGTCCCAGTCCTCCTTTCTCTGAAACCTGAGGGTGGCGCCGCTCTTTCAGGAGGCGGTGGAAGCCAGCGGCTCACCTTCCACAGCCAGCTGCAGAGCCACATCCTGCTGCGCCTCGCGGAGGTGGATCCGTTCGGGAACTACAGCTCGCCTCACTACAAGGGCACGGCCATCTTCTATAAGGTGGCCAGGGAGCGGCTGAAGTGGCGGGGGGGCGCGCCGCCGCTGGCTGACACAGAGCTCCTGGACGACCCCGTCTGTAAGCTGTCCCTGACCTTACCCAAGGTGCAGCCAAAGCCGGACTCTTACATCAAAACTGGGTCTTTGAAAGATGATTCTGACACTTTTCTGGCTCCTGCAGCGACCACGAACGGTTCTGAAGCGACAGAACGTAGCCTGGGGGAAGTCGTGTGAGGAGCCAGGTAGACGTAACCAGAAAATATGACAGCATTATTAACCAGCTGGTGTTTGACCTTCACCTTGACCTCCTCCGCCAGACTCCCTCTCTGACTCTCTCCTCTGGCTGTCTGCGGAGCTTTCGGAGGACGAAGTGGGCCTGCTGGTTCCCTGCTTACGCCTCTGCCGCAGCGCCGCCCAGCTGGTGAAGCTGCGAGCTGGGGACAGCCCGTCCGCCCAGGCCTTTCACGTCCTGGCAATGTGGCGCAGGGGCCTCCCGGCTGCGTCGCGGCGACCCAAAACCTCTCAGCTGGCCCGCGGCCTGGCCAGGATTGGCAGACCGGACCTGGCCGGGGAGCTGCTGCTGCGTCAGGCTGAAGCCTCCAGACAGGAGTCAGAGCAACCGGACCTGGAAACAGAAAACTGACAGGTTTATGCTGAGGGAGACAGGTGTAATACTGCATTTTCTCCACTAGATGGAAGCATTTGTCTGTGGAATCTGTCGTGTCTGAGGAATGATGAGGTCAACCTTCATTAAAGGCATGGAAACAGTCATTTTAGCCGACAAAAACAGACATTTCTTCATGAGTCCTGGCTGGGTAACGTTTGTTAGATAAATATAGTATCATTGGCGTGAAATGGTTGGACAATCAACATGAAAAACTGGAAAATTTATATTCAGCCTCTCGTTATTTCCACAAAGTACCTGGTGTTCTCTAAAGAAATAAATGTTTCTAAAGATAAATTATTTTTATGTCTCTTCTGAGGTTTTTTAGTTTTATCTGCAGCCCTGCAGTGTGAACGCCGTCAGGAGCGGAAGGTCGCGGGGTCCTTTTTGAAAGCCTGACGCTCCAGCTGTGTGACATTTGAGCTGATGGAGGGGAGTGTGGGGATAGATGGGTGGAGGGCTCCCTGCAGAGACCCCCAGCTGATGCAAAGCGGGGGGTGCGGTTGTACGCGGCGGGATCAACGGAGCCCGGAGCGGTCGGAGGAAGAAGTGAAGTTTTAAACAGGACTTCCGGGACTTCCTCTGTTCATCAGTCTTTTCTTTACCTCCTTCTACTGCTCTGCTCCCTGCTTCCCCCCGTCCCCCCACCAGGGCTGAAGTGTGCCAGAGAGGAGGCGTCATTAGCAAGAGGGCCACCAAACCAGCACATGCACATCAAGGGGCCCCTGCTCGGGGTAAATGTCACAGAGGGGGCTCCAGCAGCGCCAGGAAATCGTTTCCCTCTCTCGTTTTGTCTCCCCAACTACATTATTGAAAAGGCCACGCAGCAAGGCATGCTGGGAGGCCACCCCGGCGTCCTGTGGCAGAGGCAGCAGAGGGCTAATGAAGTGAATTCCCACAGAGGGCCGGGAGATAGAGGCCCTGATTAAAACCTCATCTGTTTCAGCGCTCATTTCATCAGCCCGCTCCTCCTCTTCCCTTCCTCGCAGGAAGCTGCTCAGCTGTCCAGCTAAATGCGACCGAGCTGCAGAAGCAGGCGGGCCGGCAGCAAACGAGCCGCTAGCGCCAGGGTGGAGACACCTGAAGGTTGCATTAGTATGCCAGCGGAGCCATTAAAGGCTGATTAGTTTGAGTCGGAGGCTGCTTTAATCGGCTCTTGTTTACTTGTTTAGCCAATCATACCCACGTACTGCCGGGGAGTCCTTTACCAACACGGACAAGTCTTCAGAAAGATTGCATTCAGAGGAATAAATAACAGATCGAGTGTTTTTGCGGTCTCTAAGCAACAGAGCCTACTCTCAAGGACTTTGTGTGATTTTAGCCTAACAAACACTCTTTGATGTCCTTCGCTGGGTAAACTGCATCCTAGCTGCAGTGAAAGATGACTGGCGTTAGCAACGAACCCTGATGACTGAAAGATGACTGGCGTTAGCAACGAACCCTGATGACTGAAAGACGACTGGCGTTAGCAACGAACCCTGATGACTGAAAGATGGAAAGAGCTCCGACGCGGCCACTCGTTCACAGGGAGGGAGGAACTCTCGGGGGGACACCGTGACTCACACCTTGACCTTGACTTCTGTGTCTGTGTCCTGGGTCCATTTGCCATCACTTCTATGCTAACAAAGCTTGGCTACATTAACTCATGACAATACTGGAGTGCAATCCCAACCAGCTAGCAACCTAGCACTCTGTTCCCAAGGCTTTATTCCCCGTTAGCTTAGCTTAACAAGGAAAAACACCCAAGAGAACTCAAGATTCATGAGTATTGGGTGTTTTAAATATACTGTATGTATCTGTTCATTTTAGCTTGTAAAGCCACCTGCAGACCCGTGCTCGCGGTCTTTGCCGATTCTTCTGCTGTGGAATGAAATTGGTTTTGTTTGCGCTGGAAATGCTCCCGAATCGTGCGGGATGTTGCGAGATGGAGGCAGAAAATGAGGTGAAAGGACACCCAAGGATCCCCGATGATGGAGAAAGGAGGATGGGGGGGGGGG
>BJFM01001786.1:58382-79299 GCA_016586285.1 Arothron firmamentum
TGATTTTTCCAGGGAAAATCCTCCAAAGGCCAGAATCACATGTCACTTGGGGCTAACCGTGGCTAATCGCCACAGCAGCTAGTTGTTTTTAACCTTACTTGTCTGCTGATTGTCTAAATTAAAATATTTCTTCGCCTCTAAACCTTCTTAAATGTTAAATTATTCATCTCACACTTCAGATTCATGACTAGCAGTGCGACAAGAAGCGGCGCCATCTGCAAATTCTCTAATGAAGAAAAAAAGCCCAGGCTTACATGGTGAGAGAGGGGCTGCAATTAGCACTGATGCAGCTAACCTAGCTGTTAGCGCTCTCACTAGTGGCATAAAACCCAGCTGGGAACATGCAAATATTAATTTTGGCTCTCTCTGCTGCAAATAGCTATCCTTCAGCATTGCAATTCTATGTTTTTCTTGGACAAATCGAGTGCAAAAGGTGCGTTTGTCAGCGCTGGAGCTCTGAGCCTCCCTCCTCCCTCATATGCTAGCTCAGTGTGGCGTTCTGCGGCGCTAGCCTCTGCCCCCACCGCTCCCTTCATGCGCTGCAAATATAGAAAGAGACATGGTTTGTGTGACACGGGAGGCACACGGAGGAAACTCCCGTGAGAGGCCTGCGCTCGCACATGCACATGGTTACATAACAACAGGCGGCGGCGGCGCGGCGGCACAGACGGCGGTGGGCTGCAGCGGGCTGCGTTTTTGCACAAAGAAAACTAATTAGCGCAGCAGTTTTTGCATGGCGGGCCACAGCTGGGGACGGCCCAGCGGCGTCAGAGAGAGCCGGGCCTGGCCGGAGAGACGGAACGATAGCAAATGACTCCAGATGAAGTAACACCATGAAGGATAAAAATTATAACTTAGAGAGCAGAAAGCAGCCTGGCTGCTGGTCTGCCTGAGTCCAGGAGGGAGAAGAGAAGCATGGCCTTCCTCCAGGCTGTGGAGGAGCCAGGAAGAGGCTCCATTAGCCTGGTACCTGCGAGCCCACATGCCCTCATGTGTAATCTGAATAAATCATTGTATGAGACGGCCTTTTGCACTTTAATGTCTCTATTTTTATGGCCTCCCGACATGCTTCTACTTCACGTGCTACAATATGCATCAGCTGAAACCCACCAGAACAAAGCTTCTACAACCTTGAGTTCAGTTGCTTCCTTTGCAAAAAAATGAGGAAAAATAGCCAATTAAATTGATGCCCTACGACTAAATTAGCATACATTTACATTGCTCCAGGCGCATTAGCGCTACATGCTACCACTAAAATGTGGTTTTGCTTACACCTGTAAGCTAACATCCAGACAAGTGCTTTCTGTCATCATCTCAGTCTTGTAGCGTTTTTTTGTTTGTTTGTTGTTTTTTTTTTAATTTCCGCTTCGCTAACCGTTACATCCAGCCTGCGCGACTTGTTACTCGTTCATCACCCGCCGTCATCCCTGTGGAGGAGATGCACCATCACGCAGCCGGGTTCTAGCTGCATTTATTCAACAGCGCGCCGTTAGCCGCAGTTAATTAACAGCTGAGAACCAATTCTGACAAATGTCTCGAGGCAGCTCTCCAACATGCTAACGAGCGCGCGCATTGAGGTATCGCACACAAAGATGTCGTACTTCAATCCCTGTTTGCTTCAAATGTACAAATGTTGGTTGTTCATGTTAGCAAAGCCCGACATTCCCTCCGAGTCCCTCAGGCTCGTGAAATTAGCCATGCTAATCCCCACACAGAGCAAAAGTAGTTCTGAAAGTCTACCGGAAACTGGTGCTACGCTGGCGCGATCCCAAATCCTGAGACGTGGACAATCGCACCGACCTGAACCGGCTTCACCAAATATCTCTGGATTTTCAGGGTCGTGAAAAGGTCAGCGGATTGCGATTTATCCGCCGCTGTGGGCCCACCCACTCACAACATTACCCAGCTCACACACACTCGCACCGAGCGCCGAAAATCACAGCTGTGTTCATCTCAGGAGGGGGCCAGGTGTGTCCGACCCCATCTCAGGTCAGTCTCTGCATTGTGAGTGTGTTTTTGATCAATACACACACACACACACACACACACACACACACACACTCAGCCTCACCCCCAGTTTATAACTAGGAATCCATCTTTGCTTCTGGCACAAAGGAAGAAAAAAGTACCCAATGATAGCGGGGGGGGGCATTAGCATGTCTCCCGTGAGATCGCTGCTCAGTCATGTGACCACAGACATACTAATGGTTGGGGGGGCAGGTGCTTGGGTTAGCTGAGAGGACCAGTCGTGTTCCGTGTGTTCTCTTCACAAGGTTCTTTCAATGGTCAGTGAGCAGCAGAGGAAGGAGGAGGATGGAAGGGCAGAGCTGACGGAGGAGAGGTGAGCCAGGTTTTCCTTCAGGTGAACATCAAAGCCCGCCTCAATTACAGAGCTGAAAATGTGACGCGACTTTGATAAGAGTCTTTTGACATTTCAGGAACTGTCGCTGTCTCCCACCTAAAAAGGCCCAGCAAGCCATCACACTAGCGCCACCCGTAGATGCAGAAATTCTTTTATTCCCTCCCTCAAATGTCTTGATTTACTTCTCTTCCCATCCACCCATCAATCCTGCCCTTTTCTGCCGTCTCTGGTGAATTTAAACCGCTGCAATCAGGGAGCGCCTGACGGTGGAACTCCTGCCGGGTGGAGACGACGGCAAGCGAGCGGGGCTGCTAGTGCGCTACATCGCTGGACGATCGCATCGCATCCAAAACGTATCTGCGCTCTTCAGCCAGATGAGCTAATTTTCTCGCTGAAGCTAAAAATCGGCGCTAAACGCGGCGCCCCCGGTGGAGAGCCTGAGCGCAGCGCTGCGCAATTTCCTGCTCTGCCGTTTCCAATCGGCACGGACAAATTGAGAGTGAAATTGACAAGAAATTCCATAACGCGGCGTGTAATATGGAGTAATTACGGAGGGGTCTTACATTATTCAGCTTTTTATTGCGGCGAACCTCCCGTTAATTATGAATTTGCAGGCGTAATAAGCGATGTTATTGTTCTATTGGCGTTTGATCGTATATTTAGCTAATCAGCGGCAGTTTTAGGGAAAATGTTTCATTGTTTGATAAAGAATGACTCGTGTGCAGAGATGATAATGAAGTATGCCATTCATCGGCAGACAAAGGGCCGAGGCACCGGGGCTGAAGCAGGCTAGCTCTAAAGCAAAAGTGTCCTGAATCGGGTTTATTTTTCCGACTACGCTTTTCTCTCACGTTCCCGAGGCGCTACGAGGTCACCCCACAGCGATTTCACACCCTCTGAAGGATGACACGTACAGGATCTGCTCCTCCAGACCAGTATCCCCTCACCAGTTACTCCAGCCAGCCCGTAAAGTAAATCCAGTTCACTCTTCGCAGCCTCGTAGCCTTTACGCGCTTTGCTAGAGCCCGTTTAGCAAAAGAGGACGCTGCCAATAACCTCCACAGACGTCCTTTTGTCCGTTTCCGCCGGTTCACGCTAGCACGGTAACAAGGCGTCGGTTTGTTTACGCAGAAATCTGTCCGTCCCCCAGAAGCAACCGCAAATAAAAACAGCCCACTGTCAACAGCTAGCCTAGCGCGTTCCTGCAAATAAGGCCGTGTTTGCACTCCTCGCAGGTCTGCAGCACCTTTTACCAGATATCTGAGGCGTTGCCGTGCACACACACACACACGCTGATTTATCACGAGGCTATTTTTAGACACCCAGGGAGCTTCATTTAGCATCAGCCACGAGTCTCCAAGAGGAGCCATTTTTACTCGAGATGATTTCTGGACGGATGAATAATTACTTGGCGTCATCCGCCAACAGGAGGCGGGGCAGGGCCGGAGTGCACCTATTTATGCAGAGCGGAGGTTTAAAATAGACGCTGTTGTTCATTCATCTCGGAACAGGGAGGCTGGGCGCACGCGTGCTCGGCAGGCGGAGGGATTCTCTGATCGCTCCATCAATCAGGCCGGACAGGCGGCTGCTAGCCCGTTAGCGGCGCGTTTTAGCGCGAGTGGCAGGCTTCTCAACACGGCGGACCGTTCAAAACGCAGGCACGCCTCCTGACAGGTGGCCCACCTGCTGATTTATCCGCCAGCCGCTCTGCTCACACCTTCGCCCGACGGCCGAGGGTAAGCGAGGCGGGACGTCACACGCCGCTCCTTGAACCGGGGTCGTGCGAGCCAGCGTCTGGCGGCAAACACCAGGCTCTGGAGGCGCTCACGTGCGCAGGGACTGCGGTTGTCATCGGCAGGCGTAAAAGTCGAGCACAGAGCCTTTAACACTGCCATGGAGGTTTAGAACCAGTAAAACTAGCCGCCTTTGCGTTGCCCAAGGGCACATTTACGGAGCAGTCCTTCACCTCCTCCCACGCCGGTGTCGTGCGCGCTCTGCGCTGCCGGGATGAAGAACATTCCCGCTGACCTCTGAGCTTCTGTGGCAGCTGTTCAAAAGCAGCGCTAGCTTAAAAATGCGAGGCAGATCGCCGCGCCTGGCGCCGTCATCCAATGGCGGCGTCTTAACGGCTGGGTGTGCAGCTTCGGCGGCGTGCACAGATGTTCCGCCTGTGCCTGGAGAGGCGTTTGAGTGGCAGCTCCAGATGTTGGGCTAATTTAAAGCAGCCGAACGCGCAGCAGCGGACCGACAGCAGGCGTGGAAATAAATCCAGGCTTTCCATCCGCTGGAAGCAGCCAGACCGAGACACGGCCGTCTCCCTTCAGAGATACCTGAGGCTTTCTCCGCAGAAGACACGTCGCCATAGCAACGGACTGAAGCTAATGGCCTTCTAATCAGTTTAAAGCAAATGACTCTCAGGCAAGCCTGGCGGCGCGGCGGCGGCGGCGGCGTTTCCTCACGCGGACACGCCCAAACGCAGCCGGGCCTGAAGACGTGGGACCTCTGGGTCCTCTCAAACGTGGAAACGCACCCGTCACGCCGGCGGCTTCATGAGGAGACTTCATGCTGGTCTCCGTCTGTGGCGGACCGGCTCGGCGGGGGAGGGGGGCAGTCCCGGTGGAATCCATCTTCATTTGCTGTCTTTCAGATCCTCTGTGGGCGGCAGGCTCAGCCCGCCTCCAACACGTGCTTTTAACCAAATTCCAGCATTTTTCAGCAACTTAAGGGGACATTTTCACCCCGGGTGGACAGAGCTGAGGTAGCGTCGGCAGGAATTCATGCAAATGTGAATATTTGCAGCCCTGGAACAGCTGCGCTCTTCTTATTTTTGCCGGGGATCAAATTAAAAACGGTACACAAAGTTAAATATACACACGTCGCCTCTGTGAAGCACAGCTCTGCGTTTGCTCGTGGGAGCGCGGGCAGATGTGCCGAGCGATTGATATGGAAAAAAAACAACAGCAAAGCTAAATTAGATTAGCTGCCGAGAGTTTTGGTTTGGTTGTTGGGGGGAAGGCTAATAGTTCCACAGGCGCATGATCTTCTGGGGGATATTTGGGCTAAGCTAAGGCTAGTCGGGGCTACACTAAGCTGGCTGCTAATAAGGGCTTCGGTACAAAGTCAGCTGCCACTGAGCCACTCTCCTGCGGGAGCTCATTAGCTTAGCATTCCTCCTCGGTGGTCCAGCCTTCAATGAGCGCCAGCAGAAGCTGGATTTTCTCCTCCCCCCTTCCTCTGTTTCCTCTGTCGTGTGTCACTCAGAACGTTCCCAGCCACATTCCCAACCTTCTTCCCGATTCAGAATAGCTAACGAGCCGCCTTCAAAAGCCCGACCTGGCCGCCCATCAAACGGATCCTCTCCCGACGGAAGCTTCCTCTCCTGCCCACTTCGTTTTTCACAGTTCTTCACAGTTCTGTTCGGGGACTGTTCGCCATCTGTTTCTGCCTCACAGTTACCCAGCCTGACACCCATTTACGTCTCCATCGCCCAGGCGAGGCGCGAGCCCGGCGAGCCGTCACCCGAGGATTCCCGTTCACGGATGCGCGGACACCAACGCCGAGGACGCTTTGCTTTCAGACCACAGCGAATCAGCGCCACCTGCGGAGCCCGATTTAGGATTTTAATTAGCGGCTTTTTAACCGAGACGCCAACGACGCGCGGGGGTTTATTAACGCGGGATAGCCGCTAGCGCTAGCGTGACGATAAGTAATGAACACGCAACCTCCTGTGCAAACATGGAGCCCAGCTAATTAGCCTTCAGCATGTGCTTTACGCGGGTTAGCCGCCGCTAAAGAGAATATCATGGGAACGCGCGAACGCGGCGTGAAACCTCAAACTAGAAGAAATGACCATTTCCAGCTCCGTCACTGCTCCCCTCCATTATTGATGGCTTCTCGGAGCGAACCCATCAAAGCCGACACGCTTCCGCTGCGGGAACGTCAGGCGATCCGGGAAGGAAAGCTGTCACTGCATCCCTCGCTGACGGGAATAAAGAGGCGTTTGATCATCTACAATCACAGGACAGCATGCATTATTCCACGCTGCGTGTGCATGAGCACGTGCGCCCAAATGTCTGCTCGATGCCCGACGGATGGATTATTAATCAGAAGCGATGCATTTATGGGTCCGTTTCCCCGGGCGGCTGAGTTGTTAGCCCAGATCGGAACGGAAACGCACGGAAAATAAGCAAATCACTCAAGTTTCTCACGCGTGACGGATGAAGTAAGAAGCTAATGCTAGAGTTGAAAGGCTGCTGTTACCAAGGTGCAGCCGGAGAGGCGGTGAGTGGAATTAGAGACGAGCACAGACGGTCTAAACCTGCCGAGCAGAAGCAGCCGGGATCATCAGGGGACGACGGGGGGATCAGAGCGCAATCCCCTCCGACATACTTCACCCGCCGTTCTGCTGGCGCGGGGAAGGAAGGCAAATGTTGTCAGGGCTTTGGGGAGGAGAGGAGGTAGCGACAGAGCTGAGGTGCAGAGGAGGACAGGCGTCCGTCGAGGAGGCGGAGGCACCTTTGAAGAGCGGCGACATCAATGCGCCCTTCCTCGGCCCATCCCGTCCAGCGGCTCCGTCTGTCCCGAGTCAAGACGGACATGTGGAGAGTTCTGTAGCCGCAGTTAGCTTAGCCGAGGATGTGAAACAGGTGACCGTGTGGTGGAGGAGTCCGCTCAGGTTTCGGTCCTCGTTGGCACCGGGGTCGGTGGTAACCATGGGTCCGTGTTTGGAACACCCTAAATCTTCAGATTACCTGAGACAAGACTTCAGAAGCTTCTGTTGTGTTGACCTCCGACCCTCATCTGAAATCCTGTGTTTGCTAATTCGGCTGTTTTGATTCCAGAGTGGGGGGAGGGGATGTTTGTGCCCGCGGGGGGAATTATCCGAGTGAGACGCACCTCCAACCGCACACTTGACCGCATCCGTCACCCCAATATTATCGGCCATGACTTGATTACACATATCTGGACGGTCCTCACAGGACTGGTTATCTCCACATCGGTCTGGGAGAGCGTACTGGGAGGAGCGCTCCCAGCAGGCTGCTGGAGGCGTCCTCCTTTTAGGCCTTCGACTCCTGCTCCGTGCTGAACCTCAGATGGAGGTAGAACCACGGAACGGCCTCAACCTGAAGACCAGACAACGTCACAGCTTCTCATCCATCACCAAAAACCAAAGCAGACGTCTTTCTCTGAAATCAGAGTTGCCAAGGTGACAAATGGCTGCGGGGAGGGTCGTAATTCCTGCGCAGCCATCACATTAATCCTGTCAGACAGCGGCGCAGATTTGGCAGGGTAGCTATCATTTTTAGATGAACGTGACAACAGGTTTCATCCTCACGCTGTCGTGGCGCCGCTCCGCCGGCTGCGTGAAGTGAAACTCCTCCTGTTCTTTCGCGGCGGAAGCGTCGGGGGCTCCATTTTGGCCAGATGAATTCTTTAAAATCAGGGATACGGATCTCCTCTCTGCTGGAACTGTCACTCGTCTGTATAATCCAACCTCCTGCTGCGCGGCGGCGCGTGTTAGCATCGCGTGACCATCATCCCTAAAGCACGCGCGCTCGGCCATGGGCGCTAATTGAATATGACGCGCTAAAGCAGCTGTGCCTCTTCTGCTGTTTTGCACTCAGAGATAAATAATTCCACGTCCGGCTAAAGTCTCGCTGCTGCAGAGGGAATGCAGAAACAGGTGGAGCAAAGCCTGCATAACTTTGGTTTGTCGGGCTCTTTTCTTTTTTGCGGCCATTACTGTCACGTCTGTCCCAGCCTGACAGTTTCAACTGCGCAGAGAGAAATAGCAACTACTTTCTCCATTATTCATGCCACGCTTCCTCTTTCTGCTGCTCTGAATCTGCCCCTTCCCGTTTTTGTGGCAAGATCCGTTTTGAGGGTGTGACAAACCCGACGCGTGGGCGCGGTGGGCGGTCTGGTAGGTGTGATCCAACGGGGAAGCTGACCCAGACGCACCTCCTGAAAAAAACCTGACAAAAAAGAAGCCAGGATGAGGCCGGGCCTAATTAACCCTGCTGTCGCATCGCTTCCTGTTCAAGCACCATGAGTAATTCAAGCTAGCGAGGTGCTGCTACGCTGCTGGATTAAACATGTTTAACGCGACAAGTTTATGTTTAATCAGATGAAATTTATAGCTTAAGGGAAGAAATGAGATCAGGTTTTATGAGAATGGAGCACTGGTTGACGTCATTGGTTGCTATGCTACATTATGCTATCTAGTGGGCTAATTGGTGGGTCATTCAAGGCTATACATGGGAAGTGGAACCAAAACTGGCCTCACTGTCTTGTGACTGTTGAGGTTTTCACGGCAGCCATTAGCTGGCGGTTTAGTCCCGCCGCGACGGCAAACAAGGAAAATCGATTTAAACTTCATTCAGTTCAACAAGAGAGGGCTCCTCTGAGGCGCCGGTAGCAGGTGGCCGCTGGAAGGGATTCACAGCGAGGTCGCCGGTACAAGTCCCTGATGAAAAAATGAGAAAAGTGTGGATAAGAGCAGCTCGTGGTTGCCATGGCGCCATTTACTGATACAAGGACAACTCGCATTTGAGCTTTTTCACTGTCCGTCCAGATAAGATATTTCACTGCAAGATGAACAGATACGGAATGTTAATTATGGTTTCTCCATCCCAGAGGGATTCGTTCCGATGATTTTGATTGGAAGATGGTGCTATAGGTGGTGATCAAAGCAGAAAACACACAACAAAGGAAGAACAGGATAAAAGCAGGAAGCAGAGTTGCTAAGAGCTCAGGTATCAGGAGATGAACGCCATCTGGTTTTTAATTGGACAAGAAAGACGTCAGAAGTAGCCTTGAGCTCCTAGTTTATAACATCGGAAAAAAGTTCTGTCGCTACTTTGGATCAAAAACAAATGTAGCATTTTGGCTAATTAGATTTTGCCCTGTTTTTGCATTTCCGACGTTTTCTAGTGTCATAATTCAGGGATTTTTTGCTAAATATGCAAAATCCAGATAATGTGCATTAACTAGGGATGCTAAACGACCACACCAGACCCAGAAATGTTACTTTAAAGAATGTTTCACTCCAACGGCGCGACTGCGGCGGAGTAAATCGGCTGCAGGTGCACTCTTGATTAACTACACCAGGGATTATGACAGAGCGGGACAAGCTAGCAAAAGGAAAGGTCACCGTTGGAAACGAGGGTCCGGCCCATCAGAACCGCTGCGTCGTGAGCCGGCAGAGCCATGAAGTCGTCCCAGAGACCTACTCAGGAACAGCGAGTCCACTTGTGCCAAATTTGTAGTTCTGGAAATGGAATTTTAGACTTCTGGACGGCTACAAACGAGGCGTAGTGGTGGTGTTTTTTTTTTTTAGCATTTTATAGCTATAAAACAGGTTTTCTTGAGTTGATTTCTGAGATAGCGCGTTAATGATGTCCAGTTAACGCGCTGATGTATCACAGAGGTTCCAGGCAGAAATATAAAGTACGAGCCCCGGGCTTTATTAGCGTTTGCTGCTGCCGTTAAACACGGAATCGAAACACGGGGTTGGGAATATATCGCTCAGCATTTCCCCCACTCAGGAACAGCATGGCCATCAATTCCATTTAGTACAAATCCAATGCACTTAAACTTCCAGCGCGAATAACCACGGGCTCCAGTTATCGATGAAGCAATTAATTCCAACTCCTCCTGTCCTTCCCTCTTTCTCGTCCCCCTCCAGGAGAGCCGCCTCTCTCGCCGCTCTGCAACAAAGAGCTTTACGCCTTAAATGTCAGGATCTCCAGGCCTGAACCTCGACTGCTCACAAAAGGCTGATAAAGGCTCTCGGATGAGTCACCGTTTCAGCGTCCTGGTGTTTTTTTTAAAGATCTGCTGTCTGAAGGTTTGGCAGCAAGAATAAAGAATGTCAGACAGAGAAGGTGGCGGGAGGGGGACAAAATGGACAAAAAGGTCTGATCTGATACCCTCAGGAATTGGCAAAACTTACTACTCATGCTGAAAAAGTAATCAGTTACAGTTTACAAATAACATTCAATTATAAAACCCTGGAACTTTGAGCTTTGATGTTCGACCGTGGAAGCGTCGGCTGCTTTGATGTTCACAATTGGACCTTCCTATAAAGTCCTCTGCGTAACAATGCTAAGCTGCAGCAGTGGCTGCAACTGTGAATGCTAACAACAGCTCAACAACTCAAGTAGATGATCAATGTTCAACCAGAAACAGAGAATATCAGCCAACCGGAGGAAAAACTAAAATATATGAAGACACTAAAAAGACATTACACTCACAACCTTTGAGGAAATTAATTCGCTAAAGAAATTAGGAAGAAAGATTATTTACATTATTTAACTGCAAGAATTCGAATGCACTCAGGGAATTCTGAAGGTGTCTGCCCACCGCAGATAAAGAGCAAAAAAATTCAAACAATAAATAAATAAATGTGGGAGACGTTTTAAGAGCATCGCGTTTATCGTCTCTGTAAAGTCACACTAAAAACTCGGCAACAATTCCGGAATTGCGTCGCTGTCAACGTAAAAGCGCAAAAACGTGGCCCGACATCTGCGGATAAAAGTAAATAACATCGACGCATTCAGTGATTTTAAATAAACACTTGCAGTGCTTTCGGACTTTACTGAAAATAAACACGAGACTGGGTCGTATTTACAAGCTCACGCAGTCTTTTAAAAGCGCTTCTTCCCGCGTTGGCTTAAACGCGCGCTTTATTCTGAAATCTGTATCCGGAAGCGGCGCTGTAGGCTTGGTGGGCTTGACTGCGGCTCCGCCGCTCAGAGCTCTCTCGGCTCGCAGAGGCAGCAGGATGCCAGGGGAAGACCTCCGACTCACGGCGTCCCTTCCACCGCGTCCGGGCTTCGCTCCTTGGCCGCGGCGCCTCTGATGGGCTCCTTCGACCCTCCGCTCACCACCCTCGACGCTCGGATATTTTTGGAAGTCCCGAAATGAAGCGAATGAATGTGAGCAACAAGAAGTGTCCTGTTGTCGTCCCTGTCTCCAGCAGCGCTCGTAGCCAAGTCCGGATGCCTCGGCGCTCTTTAATTGTCAGTTCTGAGAGGATTTGAACCGGTGCGATCTCGCGGACTGCCAAACTTTCCTTTTGTCGTCTCTTTCGAGGTTCCTGCACCTTTCAAAGCTTTCAGGATAAAGCAACTCCGACTTGGCTGCTCCCGGCGGAATAACCATTCTTACCGTTATCCGCCTTTTCAAGCATCTCCTCTGGGGTGGGAACACGGCTGATGCTTGCCTTGCTCGTCTCTTTCCACCTCTGCATCGTCCCTTTTTATCTATTAATTTTTTTTTTTAGTTTAGTTTTGTCCCACAGTGGCATGAAAACCCATGAATGCGTCCAAGGACATGTACACAAATTACGCATGCACCGTGACCGTAGTGGGCTGTGCGTAATCTCCTATGATTGTTTCTCCAACCACATGAACGCAACAACATCCGGCCTCATCCGTGTGCTTGTGACAGATTCGGAGGATCCATCACAACTTGATTTGCGTGCGTGTGCGTGTCCTAACTACGGCGGGGCTTGAGACGGTCAGATTGGAGTTAAATGTGTCCCAAACGCGCCGCGGGTTCAGATGCCGCCGCTGGAACCGTGCCCTTGCCGTAATTAGCGCACCGCGTGTGGATGAAACGCGCCGATTTTTGCGCGCAAGAATGCGTGTCCAAGCGCCTGCGTGTGCGCCCCTGGCCGCGCTAACATCATGCCTCTTCTGTGTCCGTCCGTGTGTGTGTGTGTGTGTGCAGCCACGCTGGAAGTCGTCCCCCATGTGGCCGTCGGGAGTGGGGAGCAGGCAGCCCTGTCCGCGGGAGTCGGCGCTGCGCAGGGCGGCCGTCAGCGGGAACATCACCGCCCTGCCGCCGCACCACGTCCCGGGCGGCCGCAGCGTCCGGGTCTTCATCTGTTGCAACCCCGACGGTAAGACCCCTCCTGACCTTTATGCCCAGACCTCACAGCACACAGGCATGCTGGAAACATCATCTTTTAGGATGCTTCCTTTAGTAATCCAGAGTAAAATCATCTTCAAGGATGAGCTTGATGAATTTATAATCCAGCTCCCACTTTGACTCACATCTAATTTTTCCATTTAATCTCCAGGAAACATCAACGTTTCCCTTAAAACACAGACAAACCGGAGCATTTCCATCGCACTCGGCCACATTTGTGCACATTTTACCCCAACGATGCACCAGATTGGTTTGGACAGGGAGTGCACGGTGTGAGCCGAGCGCAAGACAGTTGGTTCACGCGGGAGACGCGCCGTATTTGAATATGCCCCCCGGGCGAGGGGGTAAAAATAGGCCTAGTGCTAGTAAACAAGGCAAGGTAAGTAGAGTAGGCTATGAGAGAGGGAGGAGGAGGAGGAGGAGGAGGAGGAGGGGGTAAAACAGGATTAGAGGAGGAGGGATGCATCACTGTCATTTACTCCCCTTACTGAGCAAATTGCCGGGGACATTATTATGGTCTGCTGTGTACAGGGGAAAAAAATCTGGCATCATTCAGCAACTTGTAGCTGACTCAGTCTGCAGCCGAGAGTCCAAATGAATTTCCTGGCAGCAGCAGGCAGAGAACTAGCAGCTGACCTCCGCTGACGGGCCAGCGGAAGCCGCTACCTGCTAATCCACGCCCCACTTTCTCCCTTTTGTGGGATGGTTAATTGGCGAGTTATCGCACAGCCTCAGCTGTTTTGGCGGGTGGCAGGGGTCGCGCTAGTTTTCACAGCTTCAGCACAAACACAAACACGCGTCTCAGTCGAGGAAGGAACCAATTACGAGCTGCCGTTTCCTGCGGGCCGCCGTCCCAGCGGTCGGCGCTAAAACGGCTTTGAAAGCTTCTGTTCTTTAAAGAGGCCCAATTTAAACGCTAATCCAGACGCACCCTGAAGTGCTGCTGCACCCTTTGGCCACCAGTGGGGGGCGCACATCACCCCGTGCATGTACCGGAAGATTACAGTTCACTTAATTTCAAGTGACGGGACAGTTGACGACGCAACGTCCTCCCACCAACCTCTGACAACACTGGTGTAGTTTAATGGAAAATTGTATCTTTAGTTTTCCCATTTTTGCGATATTTCCTAAGAATGGTTTCTTGGTTTCCAACCAGGCTACAGGCAAACGCACGAGCTAGCGCCGTTTCGTCTTGTCACGCGAAGGTAGGGATTAGCGCCTTGTCACTCGAGAGCGTAGCGACACAGTCGTTGGCTGCGATGCGAGCCAAACGGCTAATTTGAGGGGATTTATCTTATCCCGCCATGATGTTAATGAATCACTCGAGTTCTTGGCTCAGGTGGAGGAATTTGTGTGCAGCCACAGTCGATCAATTAAAAAAAAAAATAAAAAACCCAATCTGTTATTGCCGGGAGCCAGACGGCAGCGGCAAACCGGAGAAAAGGCTGACGCGATTTATTTCAGGGCGTCCCGCTCGGCACATGGCGCCGCCGCTAATCTATACGAGCGCTATCGTGACGACTCCATCACCTGTTTGGACACAAGCTATCACTTAAGCTAATTAAAGTTGAGGGAGGCACAGGTTTACGGGTTTCAGTGGATGAACTCACTGGTCTCGCCACACGCTACGTCACCCTGGAGACCGCTAATTACCGCGAAGATATTTCGGCATTGTGGGTCTTTGGCTGAGACGTCTGTCCAGTCTGGTGGAAGAGAGCAGAGCAGAGAGTGGGAGGGCTGGGAGGGAGAGATGGCAGGTGGGCAGACGGAGTCAAACGTGGATTCTCTGAAATTGCTTCCGTTTGTCTGGGTTCGGAGCCGCCGTGACGTTCATGAGGCGCTCTGGCCAGCGTTTTTTAGCCTGTGCTGACCTCTGCGGAGGGCGGAGTTGGGAAACTCACCACCATTTTATATCAAGACATTCATTTCAACAGTACTGACGCAGAGAAGCTAGCATGGCCGCCTTACAGAAAATCAAGGCTGGTACGCCCGGGAAAGACGAATGCCAACAAGCTATAAAGGGACATTTTGTCATTCACCGTGACTTGGAAGCTTCTCCAACGATGTCACCATGACTTATCACCATTGGGTGGTCAGGTGTGCGACGTGTTTCTGGCATGGAAAAGCGTACGACCACGGCGTGTGGGTGTGGGGGCAGCAGCTGCTAGCACAGATGTTATCCGCTGCACTTGCCAGAGTGCATTTTTGTGTCAGACAGACTCAGCACTCGTTCTCCTGGGCAATCAAACGAGGGAAGGATCGGTTGGAGGGGTCCCTGACACCGCTGCGTCCGTATCCCGCCTCGCCATGTCTGACACGGATGTTTTCCCTGGACGTCCGTGTGCGGATGGTGGGAGCGTATCCTCCGGCGGGTTGGCGGATGATCTGCGGATTTGCAGGAACATCTGGCCTTTATGGATGGCTGATTCAAACGGCAGCGCTTTGCCTTGGGCGTCTTCCGGGTCATTCGCTATCGATGTGCTCGATGGCTGCATGGTGAAGGGCGGCGGCGGCGTTCAGGGTCATTTCCGCACGTTTCGGTGGCTCAAAGCGCTTTGGTCTGGTAGACTTTGAAGGTTGATGCGAGTCAGGTTTGGGGGAGCAGATGAAGACATTTAGCCGACTGTCCTTTTCATGCTAACGCTAACCAGTCCAGTGTTGACAGCTGCTCTACCCAGTGGTGGGAGCCATTACCAGAACCAGGTATCCATGGACAGAATCATCAAGGAACTGGAGTGTTCAGAGCTTAATGCACACACACACACACACACACACACACACACACACACACTTGTCACCGGTGTGCAACGGCGTTGTTCCATTTGCTCGCCGGCTTGTCTCCCGGACGTCTCCCTGTTTTAATCAGAGCTCTCTAAAGTGGGTGTGCATACCAAGTGCAGTCTGGAGTGGCCATTGTAGTCGCTTGATGAGATCCTGATTGCTTTATCAGAGTCGCGTTGACATTCGGAGAGGGCAACCGTGGGCCGAGCTGAGCCAACAGACAGCAGAAGTGAGCCAGCGGGGTGTGAAGCTGGGGGTTTATTAGCCGCTCCTCCTTTATAAACAGTCAGCAGCCAGGATTTTAGCATTTTGGCGAGTCGGTTTCACTAGAGCCTCCGAAACGGCTGAAGTGATGGAAAGGAAAAGAGAGAGAGAGGAGGGAGAAAGAGAGAGGGAGGGATAGAGAGAGTCGGTCTGCAGAAATAAACAGATTGGAGAATTGGAGGGAGGTACACGCGCAGCCTGGAAGAGGGCGAATGGAACGTTGAGGCTTTGTTCTGTTGCATGTGGGTGTGGACACAAAATCACGAGCGCGCGCACGCGTCAAGCTGCCATAACTCATCAGCATCCCACAAAATAAGGCCGGGCAAGAGTGGCGTCTTGCCGCTATCAGCGGCGCGCAGCAGCCGCGCGGTTTAGCCCGCCGGGTCACATTGAGGCGCCGCCTTTCCTCCGCTCGCTCTGCTGCTGGTGCAGTTTCACGCCGACTCTGGAAGACGCCGCTCGCTTATCTCCAGCGGAATCAGATGAGAGCGCCACTTTTCCTCGCGTCTGCATCCCATTACAGCTGTTCGGCTTCGAATTGACATTTTCCTGCAGCAGCTGGAGGCGGGCGCGTGCACGCTCGCGGCCCAGAGCCTTGCTAAAGATAGACGGGAGACCCTCGCGTCGCTCCAAATCTACCGGCTCCTCCTTTCCAGCCGCGCTGTGATGCGTTCAGTGACCGTTTGTGCAGCCGCCCGCTCGGTGCGCTAGCGCCCCGGCCTCCCTGTCAGCCGTGCGCTGTTTCTAACTAATCGTCAGCGCCCTTCGGAGACGGAGCGGGAAAGAGACTGGGCCTGTCCAAAGAGATTACAGCGAGCATGCGGAAGGCGGAGGAAAAGAGAGGAGAAAAGTGGGACACAACCTCGAGCCACGGGCGCTCACTCCGTGACACTGGCCGCGTAGCGTTGGATAATCAGGCGTTCTTCAAGAGCACGTTAGCGCTTTAGCTCGGTCTGGTCATATGAAAACACAAGAGAGGGAAGGTAGGCTGGCACAGAAGCAGATCAAAGTAGTCCGCACATATGCTCGGCTCGTTTTCTAGGTGATAAGAGGTGAAGTTGCCGTCTGGTGAGTTAGCTCATCCCAGTGGCAACAAGGTCACTTCCTCTGTTGCTGCTTCTGCTAATTACCCTTGAATACGGTGCTAATCTCACCTTCGTGCTTCTGTAGCACTGATAAATTCACACTTGCATAGCTCGCGCAGCTACCTGCTAACCAATTATAAAGAAAACTGGTGTTGAGGCCAAAAGAAAATGAGTGATACGGCTTCTCTGCTTCAGCCTGACGAGGCCTTTTACTGCCAGATCCCTTTCAGAAAATGCTAATTTAACTTCTTGTATTTGTTTGCTTGTTTTCAGACACGGTGGGTGAGAGGAACGCGCTAAAAGAGCACGTGTACCCCAAACTACGAGATTTCTGCAGGGAGAACTACGGCATTGAATTCCAGGTAACCAGTGCCAAGCTGCCTTTGTTTTTGGTTTTTTTCCCTTTGGTCCTTTGATATCTCCCCCTCAGTCTTACCTTCCTCCTACTCAGCTGTAAAATTCCTAAGCTGCATTTGCCAGAACTGACAGTCAAGTGTCCCCCGGTCCTCACCGCGGCTTACCGTCTCTGTCCCTGAAAGCGGACAGAAGGCCAGCAGAGATAAGGCTTCCATCGGCGACGGCTGGCGCCAACCTAGCTAGCTATCAGAGGGGGATTTTCTCTTTGTTGTTGTCAGAGAACTGAGGCGCTTTCCAATCGCCAATCGGGACATTTGCATCGCAAATTAGCATCAAGGCACAGGAGACGATTGCAATCACAGGTTTGTTTAACAAATTGAAAGGAGGCCTGCGGTCAGGGGGAGGTTTCCGCTCCCGTGACCCCGCCATTGTTCGCTGGGCAGAGCGTCGGCAGCTAGTTCTCATTCCAACTCGGGATTGTAAACAGCACCGAGCTCACATCATCCGGAAAGATATCGTCAAAAAGCATCTGAACACCTCCAACGTAGCCAGTAACAGACGACTGTAGCGCATCCAACTGCTCTGCTTAGTGAAAACCCAGCTAATAGTTCTGGTGTGAGACGAGCGTGAGACCAGACAACCCAGACGCCCCGAGTCCTGGCTCCGGCGTCCTCTGCCACGTGCCCGTCTGGTGAGTCAGCGCACTGTGACGAAGCCGGCGCCGAGCTGATTATGCAGAAGGCCTGGAAGTTAATGCTATGACTCACTTACTCTGCTCGCCCTCTTCCTCATCTTCGTCCTCATCCTCCTCGCCCTCCCCTCCCCTCCCCCAGCCTCACCCCCCCGCTCATCCTCACACACGCTGCGAGAACATCTCGCTGAGCTGGTGTTCAGATTTTGATCATCGCTAGCTAGCTCCCGGCTAGCAATTCTTCCCACCTCTGCTCTGACTCACACACACATATACACACACACGAGCGTGCACACGTCGTCTCGTGCGCACACGCTGACACACATATGCCAGGCTGATAAAAACCAGTCCCCAACCACTTGACTCAGTTTCCACGCTGCCTTAACGGGATGGAAAGGGATGATGGGAGCCAGGCGGAGCGATCGGAGGAGGAAAGCTAGCCCCGCGTCCTCATTTAGCCACCGAGCCGGAGGGTCACCGAGGAGGATCGCTGGCACCGCTTGTGAGATCTGGTCGGCTAATGAAAGGCCCTTCATCCGCGTGTTGTTGCTGCCATAACGACATGAAGAGACCGATCAAAGCAGCCCTCGCAGCTTTGATGGTGCTGCATCGTTGAGCTCTGAGGGGCTCCGGCGTGGTTCTAAGTGACAGCTGCAGTGACGCTGGCTTTTCCTCGCCCGTAAATTCACTCCGCACGTTTCCCGTTGTTGCGTTGTCAGTTTGTCACACGTCTCCGCTTCGAGATCGCGACTCCCATTATCCTAAAACCATCTCGCACTGCTCAGACTCATAAATCACGGTGTTGCACCACAATCGCTTCCTCCCACTTGGAGTTACAGTAAACAGAATCTCAGGGTTAGCGGATTCAGCGCCGTTAATAACGAGGTCGGGCCTCCCCGTGGTCGCCAGACTCGCAAATTCGCACGCTGACGGCGCTTTTATGCTAAAAGTTTCCCGGCGGCCGTCAGTCAGGCGTCTTTTATAAGACGCGAGCGGCAAGACAGGGACGAGATGATGAGTCCAACGACGTCTCACCGCTTAAAAAATGTCTTACGTAAGCTATTATGTTTGCACTTTAAAGAAGGGGGATTACGACTGTCAATCTGGCTTTTCAGAGCTCTTTATGTCACCCACTCAAAACTTTTAAAGCTAAAACGAGAAAAAAAAACCATCTGCTTCTTATACAAGTGGTCGGATTCCACTTTAAATACATTTACACTTTTATATAAAACAAAAACCTAGCAAATATGCTAGCACCAAAACAACAATCATTTTTGTAAACTGTTTATTTGCCTATTGATGTATTAATGAAGAGCCTCTTTTGAACATAAATGTGCTGTTACCATCTAAACTAGCTGGTGTTCTATTGAAACTAGCCAAAATCCAATTGTTTGACAGCTCTGTGTCTTTTGTCGGAGCGATTAGCATATTTCTTTCGGACAGACGGCTCTGAAGAAGAAAGTCGTGTTTCTTGTAAAGAAACTTACAAACTCAGGAAGTGAAATCAGCTATTTTGAAGCCCAAATACAGAATTCTGGAACTTTCCAAGAGCTTGCTGATGCCCACACGTCTTTGATCTGCTGGCTAGCCTTACAACGAGCAAAGTTAGCAGGAGCCAATGGCGAATATTTGTGATTCTGCTCGTTCCCGAAAGGGCAAATTAAATTTTCGTCGGCTCATGGGTGAGATTCACAGCCTGAATCTGACTGTCCGTCTCTGCAGGCCCACCGCTGAAAAGCTCGTTAATACCGCCAACGTTAAAAACAAATCCATATTTAACGTGCTCGTCTGTATCTCTACGGGAAAAAAAAAATTCACAGGCGGCTCCAGATTTGCTGCTTAAACCTACACTTTCCTCCGAGCTCCGAGAAGGCTGCATTCATCTAACCCTCTTAGATTTACTACGTGTTCCCCATAAAACTGCCCGCAGTTACGAGCTTAAGATATATTTACGTTGGCGTCCATTTCCCTTTTTTTTTCCCCCCCAAGTCTGACACTTCCCATCTTCCAGCCTCCTTTCACGCCTTTTCTCCCTCAACGTCTCATACTTAAAGACAAAAAATAGCTCCTCCCACACTTGACCCACCGTAGGCTGACGCTTTCCAAGGACACCGTGAAGCCGATTAGCCAGAGCTGCTGCGGCTCTTACGTAAGCAACAACGGGAAAAAAGATTTTTTGGGGAGAAGCTAAAAAGAGACGGGGGGAGAGAAGGAGAGAGAAGGGGAGAGAAGGGGATTTGCCCCTCACTGCCGTGGGGCTAACATCATCATTTAGCCTTTAATTACCCCGCTTCCTCCCAATCACCTGCAGACAGCTCGTCCCAGTCAGGGGGCGCTCATCTTCCTCTGCCCCCCCTCCGGCCTGCCAACAGCAGCGGTTAGCATCCGCCCACACCTGAACTCCACAAGTAGACTAGAGCCGCGAGCAGGCGTGTGCGTCCCCGAGATTTAGGTCCAGGCTCTACCCCAACAGCCAGTAAAGATCCCTCGACCTTAGTCTGCTAACGTCACCCCTGAAACATCCGCCCAGTCAGACCGGTTGCCGAGGTCCGGCTCCGTTGCCGAGGTCCGGCTCCGTTGCCGAGTACCAGTCTCCCGGGTTTCCTGGCGCCTGCGCTCAAACTCATTTGAGCCGGCGAGTCTGGTGGGCAGCAGAGCATGAAGGGAGCAGCAGCTGAAACACTCCCCCTCCCTCCCTCCCTCCTTCCATCCCTCCCTCCCTCCTCCAGTTCTACTCCTCTAATCTTCAAACCTGCGTTCAGGGAGGCAGCAGAATCAATAGCCCCGAGACTAGAGAAAGACGGGAGAATAATGTGATAATGGAGCGCCACACGTGAGGACCCGGCTAGCAGGATAAAGACTGCGACAGGCTTGGGAGACCCTGCTGTAAGAGTGTTGTCCCCTTCAGCGGTTTCCTCACCCGTCTCCCCCGTGGTGTATTTACAGCTTTTCTGACCTGCTAAATCTTAACGCTGAACATGCTAATGGGTTTTCTGACCTCACACTCGTTTCAGCTGGTGAGAACGTTGGCGGGTCTCACCTGAAGATTTAAGAGCCAGAGGTGGTTCACCCCGCTGAAAACAAGCGTTAGCACGGCTAGCGTCGACGTGCACTCTCAGAGCTGGTGTTGTAACTGTGCCCGTGTCCTCAGGTGGTGGACCTCTACTGGGGCGTTGACCCAGAGGAGTGGGACAGCCCCGAGCTGCAGCGGCTCCGAATGAAGCTCCTGGAGGAATGCCTGAAGACCTCGGCAGGGCCATGTTTTGTGGTAAGTGCAAGGAGGCAGTAAACTGGTCCGTGTAGCATCGGAGCTCCAGGATGTTATTCTGCGTTCACAAATGTCCAGAATGGCTAAAAAAAAAACGTGCAGATACCCAAACGCAGGACTAAAAATATCTCTGTGGGATGAGTTAAGTCTGCGGGGGGGGGGGGGGGGGGGGG
>BJFM01001786.1:79315-112529 GCA_016586285.1 Arothron firmamentum
GACATAATTACAACTGACATTTCAGTCATCATTTTAGGCCAAATATGAAAAAAAAAACCATCATGCAGAAGGACAGAAAAGGTGGAAAACCGGAGCAAAGAGTGAGTTATTCGAATGGAACGGATCCATTTCTCCAGGTTGAAACAGAGGTGAGAGGTAATGCATTATGGGTATGACAGGAACCGCAGTCTACGGGGAGCGTGGCCCTCCTCCCCAGATCCCACGCTTTTTTTGGAGGATTTCACAGCTCCTCCTCCCCCCTCCGCCTCCATCTTTCACTCCAGAGCTGCTGTTAGTCAATTTCCTCTCACCTGCAAACAAGCGGAACGTTCCGCTGCGAAACATCCGCAGCGGCTCATTGTAGCGCCGGCTCCTCGGGGAGCGCTCCTCTAATTAAAACCACTTCAGAGGCGACAGCTTTCCCTCGACGCGGCGCACTTTCAAGAAAGTTCCCTCAGAATTCCACAAGATCGGCATTGGCGAGCTAACATACCTCCAAATGGCTGCATTAATGCTAGCAGCACCTGTGTAGCGTGCAACAGCACACGTCTGGCGTGATCGGCCCAGTCGAGATAAACTACGCGGAACAATCGGACCCGCCGGCCTCCATTGTGCCGAGGGCTTGTCGTTTGATGCGGTGCTGTTCGCGACACGCTGGTTTCATTCATTCCCATCAGCCCTTGCCACCCTCCATCCGCGGTGTAATTACACCTTCTTAACCCCGACTAACCCCGAACAATACGCCCTGAGACACACACTCGGTTTGAAAAGCATCTCCGTCTCGTGGTCGGGGGGCCGTGCTACACACCTGAGTCTGGCAGCCCAGGTCTGAAATCAGGGGATTTGACGCCGTCTCCAGCCCCAGTTTGAGCCCCCGGGAGCTCCGAGCAGGGCGACAGGCCCTCTGATCACAGACGTGGGTCCTCATTTCTGACAGATCTGGGTTGTCTGGGCCGTCTCTAGTGTACCGTTATTTATTTCTACGGTGTGGAAGACCCAGAAAAGGGGACAAACGGAAGATGTAAATGCTGGGCTCACTTTTCTGATTTTGTTTGCACTGTTTTTGTTTAAAAAAAGGGTCTCAGAGGTCACGCAGATTTTACTTTTAATTCAGGTACAAGCAAGAAGACGAGGCTAACTTACGGAGGAAAAGACATTACGTCACTTAGCACCATGTTCTGATGAATTTAGTTTTGCTTTTTGGTTAAAGTGTTGTTAGCGTGTTAGCATGGACACGAGCTAAGGGACGTTGCTTTGATTTGTGGTGGAAGGGAAGACTGGGGTTGGTGGAGGTGGGAGCCTTTCACAGAACAAAGGAATGCAGAAGGGCAGGACTCAAAGTGATGGATCGACATCCACGGAATGGAAAACTGATGTGTAGGTTCTTCAAAAAGATTAAAAAAAACAAAAAACAGCTGTTTTACCTGACTTGTGCTGATGAATCTGGATCGCGGCGCAGCGTTGTACACACTTCACCTGCGGGGCGACGGGAGGAGGAGGAGGCGGGATTCCTTAACCTGTCGATGCAATAAAGATGGTTTCCATGGCGATAGCAGGGGTTGGCATGGTGATGGTGTCATTGACCCGCAGATTAAGCATGACAATGAGCCGCGCTCCCCCTCTTCTTCACTGTCACCAGTTCTGCGAGCGGTCTCGAGTTCCCATCTGAAAGGACAGAGGAAACGGGAAAACTTGATAAACGCCTCAAGGACGAGTTTCAGCTCTTCCAGTTCGTCTGCTTTTCTTCCCTCCCTCTACTTGTCTGACTCGCATTCTCCAAGGTTGTAAGAGGATAGTCGAGGACACTTTAGCCCCTGTTTTGACTCCTCTTTGCCTCCATTTTGTTGAAGTACGTATAGCTGGATGTGAGATGAGTCTAACGTAAACGCTAGTACCGTTAGCCAGCCACTCTGGGGATTTCTAGGAAATGACCACCTGGGGAGCTGCTCCGGGATCTGATTCCTTTCAGGCTAATTTTTCTGGGTCCATCTGGCTGAATTGTTTACGCTACATGCCTTAATTATATGATGCTAGCGTACAAGCGCTAATATTCACCGGTGTCCCCCGGGCTGCAGACACTCGAATTAACGGACGTGTCTGGGAAAACTTTTTTTGGGCTCTTTGTTGCTTCCCCTCCCTATTTCAGTGTTCATGAGTTTTCAGAGCTTTTTTAAAATGGTTTGTAATGTGCATTCTTACGTTGCGCATCGACCAACAACTAGTTATTTCACCCTCACTTCCTGGAAGCCTTCCTGAAGCCCCCCCCCCAAAATAAGCGCTAATTCAGCACTCATTTAATGGAAGTCAAAAACCATGAAAACACATCCAAGACTTTTAACACGTGATCAATAACAGCTCTTTCTTTCTTTGGAGCCGTTTTTCTGCCAAAGCTTGTGCAGCAAATATTCCAGCAGTTGGCCGTCCGCTGCTGAGCGAAGTGATTGACCGTGCGACTGATTGATTTGTTGATCCGTACTCTACCTTGTGCACAATATCTTAGTCGCCTCTCCCAACCGGCTCATCAGATAAAGTGCACTTAGCCAGAGTGCAAAACGCCTTCCAGGGATAATGAAAAATCTAGAAGGAGAAGAAGGCGGAGGATTGCGGCTAAATTTGGAGGGTCCCCGTGTGCTTAGCTACCACTGTTTTAGCCCCCGTGTTTAGTTTGCTTGTCGTATCCAGGGTGCGATCAGGACTGCGGCAACTCTTGTCAAAAAAGGACACTAATGGACACACTTATAAGGTCAGGTGGACTCGCTTCAGGCCTGCTCATGTCGACGTTTCTCTCCGTTCGTGAAGGAGCTGATGGAAAGAAAGTAAAAAGCCGTTGCTGCTGTACAAACTACTCATCTCCAGCGCAGTAACGACACAGTCCTGCAGCTGTGCAAGTCGTAGAACAGCTGGAGGCGGTGGAGTTCGTACTATCACAGCGTTAGCGTATCTGCTAACACTTTCACTAGCCGTTTCTCAATGCTAAGTATACAAGTGCAGACATGGGAACATCTGTAGTTTGAACTTTCTGCCACTGCTGCAGCTGTCACTCCCCGAGGTGAATTGCATTGTGGGATATCTGGCAGTCCCACGTCCACACAAGTCATGTCTAAAGCACACTTGACACAAATGGGTGGAGCAGGTACAGATCCAGGCACTCAGTTGTTTGTTACGGTGTGCATACTTGCATAGAGTCGGAATAGAACTAAACATTTAAAAGGTTCACAAAAACTCAAGTATGGACAAGTATGCATGTTCCAGCACATTATCTGATCTGATGGCACGCCAAGAATTCGAGAACGTCAGCTTCAGTTGCTTGTTACGGTGCCCACTTTATCATCAAGGTAGAAATGCTAAACCAAATGGTTCAATCATCCACTAATCCATCGATTAATCCACCAGGACACGTGTGCAAACTCAAATTATAGCAAACCTAAACCCTCAAATCCGAATTAGCGCAGCCAGATGACGCGATCACCTCTGCCTTCCCGTCCTTCCAGTGCTCATCGCCAGCAACGTTTCGGCTGCCTTTGACATTTGCCTTTAATCAGAATCTGGAGATAATGAGTAGTCCGCCCTGGTTTGGTGTCAAACTCTTTTCTTTTTCTTTTTTTTAAGGCAGTGAATTAGGTGAATCATGTGTAAATGATTAAATTACTGTTCCATTCTATAAAGGCTATATATCTGTAACTGCGAAGGCCGCTCGCCGCGTCATGTGACTTCATCTGATGCCTCTCTGTTCCCGCTGCGGATGCCAAGGGAACCAGGAGTCCAGCCCGGAGTGGATCCGAAGGCTCAGTCCGCCAGTCCAACGGAGATTTCCTGCTCGTCCAAGCTCAGTCATTCAGTCACATCACCCACTTGAGCGCATCCGGAGGAAAAAAAAAAAGCACCAATCAGGTCCAAAATCAGCTGCCACTCAAGGAGCATCCGTTTGCAAAGCTGCAGGGAAGAGCGTGCAGGGGTGGTAACGGTGCAGCTGCGTGCATATCACATGAGGAGATAAGATCTACGAGATGAGTTGGACCACTGAAAATTCTGCCCTCAGCGTCCTCTCACTCACGGTGTGCTGACCATTTCTGAGCACAAAACCAACCCGCTCATTTTCTTAATTCCTCTGATTACTGAGCATTAGCAAATTTGGCCGAGGCTCCGGGTTTTACATAAAAGCTCGCCGTTCAAAGATTTGGCGCCCAGCAGCGGAACAAATCTGCATTTTTAGAACCACAAACAAAGAATTCTGATAAGGAATTCTCAGTGGAAGCAGATCGCATTGGAGCTCCATCAGATTTGCATATTCTTGATTGGATATTTCCGCTCTCTTAACGATCGGGAGTGGCCGGATCAACGGTCGAGGGGTCTTTCCTCGCCAGGCCAAAAAGAGTCGGATGATTCCCGTTTCCCCTCTTGTGCTTTATCTGCCTTCCTGTCTCCGATTCAGGGTCTGGTGGGGGAGAAATACGGCAGCATCCGAGTGCCAGGCGAGGTGGAGTCAGCCGAGTTTGAGATGATCCTGGATGCAGCTGTGGAGGCGGGGCTGGACACACACATTCTGGAGGAGTGGTACTGCAGGGACGAGAACGCCGTGCCACCCGCATACTACCTCAAACCTAAAGCCCAAATGCTCAAGAACTTCCAGAACTCAGTGAGTCGGACCAACATGCTGTTTTCTAATCCTTCAGCTACGCTAATGTTGCTGGAGCTTTTGCTGCGACTGGTTTCCGGCTGCTGAAGCAGCCTGCGATGGTGTCGACAGTCTCACACGGTCCCTTCTCCGTCCCTCTCAGATGGAGTCGAGCAGCGCAGCCAAAACCAAGAACGACAAGGCCTGGAGGAACGTCTCTGAGGAGATCAAGAGGATCTTCAGAACGGCGGTGATGCACCTTCAAGAGAAGGGGACCATGAAGAGCGCCGAGGCCAAGAAATTCCTCTGCTCTGGTTGGTTCCAGCGCCTCTAATTTCTGCCTTTTAATGTCAACCCTCAATAGTTTCATTTCAAGTGAAAGATACTCGTAATTCCGTGTACGTAGGAGGCAAAATATGCTAATTTAAAGCCACAAAAGCTGCATTTCACTCATGTCAGGAACTAAAAGCCCCTGAAATCTGACTTGCTTTGGACGATTCAGCGACAAAGATGAATTCAGAAAAGCAGAGATTAAACTTCGGCAGGAAAAAGAATTACATAAACTTCATTTATTCAATAACCGAGGCCACTTTGTCATCCGCCAGCTCATAATTGAATAGATAACGACAGATGAGATGCAGTCAGGACCAGTCCTGCTCGACTCAGACAGTCAATAATCAGTCAGGCTACACATTTAGTTTAATTACCCCTCAGCAATTAAACCCAACAAAGACTCGCAAGAGGCAGAAATTACTCATCAAAAGCAGTTTGATGTTATTCTCTGATTCCGCAGAAGCACCAGAATATTAATTAGATGCATTAGGAGAGTTCATCTTTAAAACCACACTTAGAGCTGTTGTTTTTTTGCCGTTGCGGAAGTTGTTCCACCTCCTGCTCCCCCAACTGTCCTTTCACGCTCGACTCTCACCCACCTCATTAGTGGGCTGTGAGAGCGAAACTACACGGGAGTCTCTGGACAGAGTTTCAGTGTGGGGGAGCTGTGTGACACCACTCTCCACTTTAAGAACTCTGCCGCCAGTCTAGAACCTGCTCCTTTTTATCTCCAAAATCTGAGTTCCGTCCTGTGGTGACAGGACAGGACCAGCTCGTTTCGGGCACGATTCAATAACCCGAAGGCAAGACAGTCACTTGTTTCTCTGCGTAGTTGTTGTCCATCGTGTCTGCCTGGAACCAGCGGGTTGTTGCTAGGTTACCCCATAACGGAGATGAGTGAACAACACAAACACTCACAGTGTATAATGAAATCAACCAGCGCTGAACAGGGCAGGTCAGGACTTTCAGGTAATCCAGGAGCAATAATCAAATACAGCCGCTGCCGTGTTGCGCCCGGGTTGTTTTGATCCGGCGTTTTCCCGGCAACGACTAACAGACACGTTTTTGAGGCACCTTCCTGCACAATCGCAGTCGGACGGTAATAAATCATTTAATCATTTAACTAAATCTACATCAGAACGACTCTCAGTGTTCTTCTGCTCTCTTTCCAGCCTTGGAGGATGAGCTGGACTTCGCCCTTGGGAAGCAAACTCCAGCCTTTCTCAGGAAATGCGTCTGCTACATCCGCAAGATTTCCAACTTCGACCGCTTTGCCAAACTCCCCGAAATGGCCCGTTACATGGACATCATCGTCAGCGCAGACCGAGTCATGCGCAACCAGGAGGCCTACGAACGCCTCCTGAAGGTGCGGGACGAGTTCATCCCCACCGTGGTTGCTGCCTCCAACCTCCGGGTTTATTCTTCAGTGACGCACTGCGACATGAAGCTCGGCTACTCTCAGGAGGTGGAGAGCAACTACGTAGAGGGTTTGTGCAAGCAGTTCTACGAGGACATGGTGGACATCATCCAGGCCACAGTGCAGCAGAACTTTGACACGGAGACCGACCAGCTTTATGACGAGATCCTGCAGCACCTGTCCCTCTGCAAGAGCCACGCAGCGCTGCACCAATCCAAGAGCGAGTCTTTGGATTACATCCAGGAGTATCTCCTGCCCTCCAAGGGCAGCAGAATGACCCCCCTGGTGGTCTATGGGGGACCCTGCACTGGGAAGACGGTGCTGCTAGCTGAGGCTGCCAGACAGGTGAGACACCGTGTCAGATGCTAATGTGTTTGTCTGCTTGCAGCATGCGTCCAACCCATGTAGAACAGCACAACTATCTAAGCTAACCTTTGCACGCATCTGTGTACCAAAAGGCTCTTTACCCTGACGTCCAGCTGGCCCTTGAACCATGACTGAAAGCATCGTGTTTTCTACACCCACACCCAGAATTTGTTTAGCATCATGATAGGAGCAAAGCAGAAACAATGAAACAGAAATCATTTATGATAAGTTTTAGTTTACTAGTTTAGCAAAATGGCAAAGTAAAATGGCAACAGAACAGAGTCTTTTCTCCTACAAACAAACTGCTTTGCTTTGTTGCAGTAAGAGCATGTGCTGAGAATCCATCAGGGACGTATAACATGTTTCTCTGAGACTGTCCTGATTTCCTTGGTCTTTCATGTTGTCAGTGCCAGATGGATCTTTTAGCAACATCTTTGTAACACGCCAACAGCAGCCTCTGTGCACTCAAGTGAAAAAAAATAAAAAATACAGTAGGAAAATCAAATCTGCCCTCTGAACGGTGTCTTCTAGTTCACCACCACACTAAAACATGGATGTGATATCTCAGGAAATGATAACAATCGGTGTTGAACAAGTCTGTGAGGTGGGACGGGGCCAACTGGTTCACAGTTGGAGAGTAACGATGATTGTAAAACCCACAAATTGTTAAACTGACTCTCGCAGAATGAGATACAGCTGCGTGTAATGGGTTTCTAACTGCGCAGCTGCTACTCCGCCACAGTTAGCAAACGTTGCCGATGCAGAAATGAGCCGAAGGAAAATCTGAGTTTTGGTCTGTGGGTAAGCGGGGGCATTTAGTCGTTGCACTCAGGTTAAGTCAGCTTGTGTCCATTTTCAGTGATGACTGGATGGATGGAGTTGGGGAATAAATTTGATAAGCAGATACTGATACAAAGTTCTAATTTTGCCTTTCGATGAGCACAGTTTTTCTCCCTGCTGATATTTCGCTGCCGTCATATTTTTAAATACCTCCCTCAGAGATACGGTGTCTCTTTCACCTTCTCTCACAGTTGCCCTAAAAGTGTCACAGTGTAGCAAAGCCTCAGCTGGGCCTTCTCATGGGTGCGCAAATTAGATTATTACAGTTTTGTTTCGCATTTTAAATGATGTCACACCCTGAGCAAACACTGAGGGATGTCCAAGGCATCCTGAAAACTGTTGCTCCCGTTTCTAACGATAATATTTGTGCGGTTTTTCAGGCCTACACGTGGCTGCAGAATGAGATGGGCCCAGATACCGACCCGGTGGTTATTGTCCGTTTCATCGGCTCCACACAGGTCTCGACGGACCTCCGCACCCTCCTCCAGAGCATTTGTGAACAGATTGCACTAAACTACCGCTGCCTGATTCACTTTTTGCCTAACAAGATCCAGGAGATGAGGGAGCTGCTGATCAACCTTCTCGGGGAATCTTCATTCCACAGGCCTTTAGTCATCGTCCTGGACGCGCTGGAGCAGCTCTCGGACTCCGACGAAGTCCGGAAGCTATGGTGGCTACCCATACACCTTCCTCGGACTGTGCGCATTGTTGTCTCCACTTTGCCCAACAAACACGGGATCCTGCAAAAGCTTCGGCACCTCATCCACGATGACGGCTATTATGTAGAATTAGTCCAGAGGGACCGAAAGATCTGCAGCCAAACCTTAAAACAGCAGTTGCTGGGAGTCAAAAGGAAAGTCACTTCAGGACAACAAATCTATGTCAATGAGGCGCTTGCCAAGTGCACATTGCCAATGTTTGTCAATCTCATCTACAGAGAAGTTGTTCATTGGAGGTCTCACAAAGATGTTGATGATAGGTCCCTGTGCTCCACTGTGCATGAAAGCATAGAACAGCTGTTTTACTCAGTGGAGAACAAACTGGGCCAAAGATTTGTCTTCAGGGCATTGGGGTACATCACCATGGCCAAGGCTGGGCTAACAGAGGTTGAGCTAGGAGATATTTTATCTCTTGATAATATAGTTCTTGGTGATGTTATTGTGGCAACTTACCTCAAAAACCCCTTAAGAATATCTTACGATTTGGTAGCGAGACTGAAAGAGGAACTGGAGGGCTATCTGATAGAACGGCAGGTGCGTAACGTGACCTTGATGGTCTGGGCTAACAGACACCTGCATCTCATCGCTCAGAAGCTGTACCTCAGCAACGAAGAGGACGTCCATCAAATGCACAGTCTTCTCGCTGAGTACTTCCTGGGGGCTTGGTCTGGAGGCAGGAAAAAAATCTTCACCTATGACAACAATCATTTCACTTCCCTAAATATATCTCATCACAAAAACCCCCATCAGCAGTCGCACGAAAAAGCCTCCTCTGATAAGTACTCATACGATCGGCAGTCGCCCGAGCAGCCTTGGGTGTTCCAGTGCAACCTTTTGGAGCCTGACATTTTCTTTGTCAACCACAGGAAGATGACCGAGCTGGTGTTCCACCTGAGCAGGAGTGGACGGACCGACGACCTCATGTTTGGCGTCATCATGAACTTCAGCTGGTTGTACACCATGATAAAGATTGGCCAGTTTGAAAAGGCTTTAACGGACATTGACCTGGCCTATAGCTACACGCAAGAGAAGGAACTGAAGTTCCTGGCCACCACTCTCCGTAGCATCAAAGTGAAAGTGCTGAAGAATCCGGCGTCGTTGTCTGCAGAGCTGCAACAAAGGCTTCTTCCAGTTGTTACCTCCCTCCCGAAGCTCAGACACCTTCTCCTGGAGTGTGACAAAGATGGTCCGAAGTACTGCTCTATCGTGCCTCTCCATTCTTCAATGGATGTCACCTACAGCCCAGAGAGGCTTCCTCTGTGCTCCAGCTACATGCAGATCGTAGAGATCTTGCCCACTCTCGCCCCAAACATAGTCCTTGTCGCACTTGAAGACGGTTCCGTCAGCACCTGGGATGTGGAGAGCCGCCAGCTGTTGAGACAGATCGACACAGCGAGATCCGTCGTGCTGGGAATCAGGTTAACCACTGATGAAAAGTACTTAGTTGTTGCCACAACCAAAAACACGCTGCTGATCTACGATAATCACAAGTCCTGCCTTTTATCAGAGGTTGAAATCAAAGGGTCCAAGCATGGTGGCGTCACTGGAGGGGTGGCTTTCATCAATGGTTTCACCTTATCCACCCATCATGCTCTGGCTTGGCTTGAAGCCAGTAAAGACGTCAATGTCATTGACCTACTGTACGGCTGGCCTCTTTACCAGTTCCACTGTTGGTATGAAGTGACGTGTGTCCAGTGCTCCCCTGATGGAATGTATGCCTTCTGTGGCCAGTACCTCAACACCACGTCTATCTTTCATCTGGGGAATGGAGAGAAGTTGGCCACAGTGACATCCGAATTTTCTGGGGGTTTTGTGAAATCCATTCTCGTTCTGGACACCTTAAACCAAATGGTGATGATCGACAATGAAGGTAGCCTGTCAGTATGGAACACCAAAGAGATCACTAACCCCCGGCTGATGGAGGACTACGACTGCAGAGGAGATGACAGTGAAGTGGTGAGCATAGAATTATCTGAAGACCAACGCTCTCTTCTCCTTTGCAAGGCTCGGAGTATCGAGGTTCTGGACACAAAAGTGTGGAAAATGGTAGAGAAGTTCAAAGCCAAACGCTCTGAGCTATTTGTAGCTGCCGTTTTATCCAAGAATGGTCAAAGTATCGTGGCCTCCATGGAGAACACCTCCTCCATCTTTGTCTGGAGGCGGGACAGTGGACAGTGCATGGCCAGCCTGATTGAGATCTCAGGGGCTATTGTCAAACTCATCAAATCAGTTCACCACAACCTTCTTCTCTCTGTTGCCAGCAGTGGCGTCCTGTCGGTCTGGGACATTGATATCATCACAGCCATGTCCAATATAGACAAGACTGGCAAGAAGATCCAGACGCTACAGCTGTCCGGCAGAGAGGACTATGTTTTTACCATGGACGGTTCAGAAGCTGTCCACAAGTGGAACTTCGGCACTGGCTTCATCGAGACCGTCTTTAAGCACGAAGGCATAGTCGAGAACTGTGTCCTAACCTCCTCAGGGGACCTCATGGTGACTTCAGATGACAAGTCCAGTCAGTACATATGGCAGACCAACACTGGAGAAAACATCTTCCGCATCAACGGACAGAGAATATCACAGCTGCTCATCACCCACAACGACCAGTTTGTTGTGTCCCTCTGTGAGCAAAACGCCTCCAGAGTTTGGAGGCTGGCGACTGGTCATAAAGTCTGCAACATTTTGGTCACTCTTCAAAATGCATTGATCACCACTGCAAACACTTTCCTCGTGGGAACCTCCAAAAACAAGCTCCTTGCCGTCAGCCTCTGGTCAGGCAGCGTGTCTAAGAAGTTTGTCTGCGACGACGGCATCACCATCGTCAACTTCAAGCTCATTCCCGACTGTCCCGACTGCGTGGTGTTCATCACGTCCACGGAGACCATCTTCATCTGGAGTGTGGCAGATGAATCCATCTGCAGACGAGTCCAGCTTCCCACCAACTTCCTGAAAAATCTAGAGGACTTCCAGATCTCCCCCAATGGAAAAGTAGGAATTGTCTCCAAGGGTGATGACAACATCAATGTCTTGGACCTCCACAGCGGCAAGCTAAGGGTCGTCCATGCTGCCGGTATAATCTGGCGTCAGAAGCTTTCAAGAGATGGCCGTTACCTCGTGTACGTCTGTTTCCGGAACTGCGATGAAGATGATGACGCTGGCGTTGTATCCAACCTGATCGTAATGCGCCTGGCCGACGGTAAGAGCATCGGCACGTGCTCCTTATACAAGACCCCCACATTCCTGTCGCTTTCGCAGCGAGCACTGAACATCATTATCGGTTTCGAGGACGGCAGCATCGGCACGTACACGGTGGTGGATCGCGTCGATGCCGCCTTGAAGATAAAAATCGCCACCTCCAACAGCAGACAGATTGTCAACAACGCCTCGCAGAAGGTGCGGCCCAAGTGCAGCAACCATTCCTTCAAGACTGTTGCCGACTGCACGTGGAGGGAGTCCACCGAGGTTTTTTCAAGGGACAGCCCGATCAATGTGTCTGACTCTGGGGAAGTCGAGTCAACCACACCTACAAAAAAAGACTGAGCAGGTAGGGCCGGTTTGGATGGAAGGGGGGGTGGTGGCAAAGTTTAGAATCTCTAGGTTTGCAGTTGATACTTGTTTACAGCCACGTGACCCAGCTGCAGATGTCAGCCCGCTGGGCAGTTACTGGGCCGACCATTTTAACACTGCACTTAAATGACGTATTATTCCAACTTTAGTTCCTCTCTTACCTTCAAAGACTGTTAGAAATTATTGTTTTAAAGGCGTGTCATATACATTTGCCATTCCGTCCTTTCGCATTGGAAGAACAAACTTATTCATTTGTGTCCTTGGAACATTTTGAGTCATCATCGTAATATATCCACAGACATTGTGCACATTAAGCCATAATGTTGTATTTAAGTTTGTGAATCAGTCGGTACTGTACAAAAACTACAAACATGTGTACATATCCCTTTTTGGCTGCTGCAATTTGTGCAACTCCTTAAAAATGTTATGTTGTGCTTAATGCAATCAAAGTGAGTGCCTGGACCTTCAAATGTTCTTAACGTGTAGATTACAAGATTTACGAAAATGCAGGGAATTTGTAAACCACAGTTACATGACACTTGCATTCGTGCTCAAACTGAAAATCAGTCAACAACACAGGAGTGAAAGGCATCGCTGCTTGTGACGATAGCCGTAGAGAATCCGTGGAACCGTTTACGTAAATTTGGTGTGAATTTACCCGCAGTTCCATCAGTCAGTGCGCCGTCTGTGTAAAAGGGAGACACCACTATGGAGCATACAGTGTAGCATAGCACCATAAACATTCACGCCTTAAACAGTGTCCTTGCTTTAGGTTTAGTGGAGTTTGTTCAAGTGTTTAAATTTGGAAATGGACAGCACGCTCGTTAGCCTACAGGGGTAATATATAGACTAGAGTTGGAAGCACTTTATGAGTGGTATGTGAGAATTTATTGTACAAACTTTTGATCTAAAGTTGTGTTAAATTATTGGTATCGCGTCTGCCTACCAGATCTACGATGCCATCGAGTTACCTGCAGATTAGGACCCATCAGAGACCCTTCTCACTTCCAACTTGTCCATTATTGAGATGGGGAAAAGGGACACCACAAGTGAGGTTGTAGCTAATTTTGACGTAGCTGGAGGGACGAGTTGACAGTGAGAATGCCTTCTCATTAGAATCTTTACTTACAGTATCTGTGTATTTTTTAAAAATAAATAAGTTAAATGGACTCAAATTAGATTTTGAGGGGGTTTTTTCCTCTAAAAGATTTGGCTGCATGTTCATTCTCGTACGTTAGGAATAAATCAGAAAGTTTGGAGTTTGTGGGACAACTTCTGCCGCCAACTCCTCCCTGATCTCTACTACTATTTCAATCCTCTTTTCAAGTCAACAAACAACCACAGGTTTGGCCAATTATTCCTTAAAACTGCTTTTCAAACTCAGAAGCTTAAATCGACAGCTGGTGAACTTGTTGAGACCAAGCTCACCTTCATCCAAGCAACCCAAAACGACTTCCGACCAATCATCTGCCAGGCGTGGCCGAAAATAACAGACGTGTTAAGGGCTATTCCATCTTAACGCATTTTTAAGATACTATTGCGAAAACGGCCCTTGGATTACAGAGACCCAGGTAGCAATATCAAGCTTTATAACACCTCCCACGCAACTCAAAACGAAAGACAAACATCAGAATAGCCAAAGTCGCGGTTATTGTTTGTGTTTCTTTTTGTCTTCTTGGTTTATTTTTTTTATGAGCCTTGTACTGTAATTATATTGGTACCAAATTGTTGAAGTGTTCTACTGTGATTCTGTTTCTGATAGAGAAAATGTGCTATCTTTTCAAAAAAAGAAGAGTTCTCTTATAAAATATATGGAATGCTTGATTAAGAGTATATTTGAATGTGTCCATATGGAAGCCGGTAAATGGTATTATTGTATGTTACGTAACTTGAATGAATTTTATTAAATGTTTGCAACTTATAGTTGACATACTGGTAAAATGAATGTTTCTATGGTATTCTTTGTATCGTCAGGACTGACTTACCTGTTTAGAGATTTATATTTTCATAAATGTTGTACTTACATTTTGTTACAGAGTTGTTTAACTGGAATTCAAACAGAAAAGAAACTTATGTCTGAAGCAATATGAAATTGGTGTGTGTGCGTTGTTTGTATGGAACATTTTAATGTAATAAAATGGTTCACTTTTTGCCTCCACCACGCCGCTTCCAGCTGCTCATTGTCATTAACCGCCGCGCCGCATTTGTGTTCCTTTTATCCCTTTGATCTTAGAAAATGACAGATGATGGGAGCGATGCTAATCGGCTACAATTCGGCTGACACAGAGAGAAAAGCAAAATATTGGATCAGCAATGAGTAGCTAGTACACACAACCACTGTGTAAAACTACACTCATCACTACGTCGTTGCTACACCACATTGCTCGGTGATTTATGGTTGTTATATCTATACATCCAAGAAATCTTTTAATCATTTTATCTTCCATATGTTCCATCTTAAATGATGGAACATATGGAAGACTGTTTTTGCATAATTCTGAGTCATTTGTTCCATGCGGCTGTAGCGGTTTTGCCCTACTTTTAAGCTACAAAAATCAAAATACGCAGTTCAGCAGGAAACTGATGCCATTTTCCACCCCCGGGGTCACCACACACACACACACACACACACACACACACAGCAGAGTTATGACAATGATTTGACGGGCCAGTAATTGCTCTTCTGCACTGGATGCTGACTGCCAGACAGGCATGGTGAATATTTCTCCAACGTTGGCCGACACTGTCATTATAATTAGGCCATGCATGTGGATAGTGTGCCTGCTACACACACACACACACACACACACACACACGCACAGCGAGAGAGAGAGAGAAAGAGAAAGAGCGGCCAGTAAAAACCAGTTACGCCATGCTAGCATTTTCATTTCCCACTGGTGTCACTCTAAGCTAATGTGTGTACATGCGCTGCTTGTGTGTATCAGGTCTCCACAGCAACAGCAGCCGCTAGAGCGTGGCCACGCCCCTCATTGTAATGAGGGTGAGCTCGTGTCTGTTGGCCATCAGGGCCCATCGGGGCCGTTTCTAGCTCCAGTGACAACAAGGGCCTGGCTATCGCTAGCACATTCCACCTGCAGCGTCACACAGGCGGATAATTACAGCGCTTGTTTGTTGACCGGGGGGTCTCCACAGGTCACGCGCTGCGTTTCTGTGCGTGCTACAGTAGGCACAGCGCAGCGTCGCTTCTTATTTACTCAGTCTGGAAATAGCCTCCTCATTGTCAGCTGAATTTACTCTAGAAAACCAAACCCTTTTGTCACACGTCTGGTTTTTTCCAACTCCACGCTGCGGTTTTCCATCGGCGGGGGAAACCTGAGAGTCTTTTTTATTTTCCCTCCCCCACTTGTGTTTTAAAACACAGATGAACCGGCCACGACTGACAACGTCAACTGTACCAACAGATGAAATTCAAGCTAGATTCATTAGCTGAAAACGTTGTTTGAGGATCCCTTGTTTGTCGAGCCTTTACCCAAATACGGCGTGTTTGCTCGGGGGAATCGACCCGTTTGAGGCCTCTGGAAGCCCAAACGTGGCGATTTCACAATGCTGGTTTTTGCCTGTAAGATGAGTTATTTTTTAATCCCAACTTCGAGAGATTAGCAGTTTTCCTCCCTTTTATCTCACACCCCCACCTCGATGTAGACCCTCGGCTTGGAAAGATAAACAGAAAGCCCTGGCCTACTTCTTCTGAAGCATGCTGGGAGGGTTCCTTCTCCCAGTCTGCTGCTGTTCCGGGTTCCTTCTTCAGAATCGACAGAACACCAAAGGATGAGAACAAATATGGAGCCTATTCATCCTTAAAACGTCAAAATACAGCTCCAAATGAATCAAAAGCCCCGTCTACAGCCAGCAGGAACTCTTTACTACATCAGAACATTCAAAGAGGCCCCCACTTTAAAAGGATTTTATTCATGGAACCTCTTCTTCCTGTTCTATCTGGAACCCAGCTCAGCAACAACCTTCACCCCAGAACAAAACAACGACCACCAACAAGCATCTTAAGTTTTTAATGGCGACCTCAGTGTGATCTAAGGGCGCAAAGCCTCCTTCTGGACAAAAAGCTCTCGTCTCATTTCTGATAGAAACCAACGTATCTCCCAAATATTTAACATTTTATCTCTACTGTGGAGTTCTAAAGGCTCAGGAGTGGAAACAGACTGAATGTGCTTCCCAGTATTACATTTTCTCTCTGTTTTGGTTTTCAAGGCCAGCAGATTGTTCTTAATCCTCTTCAACAGTTTGATTAAAAATGATTTGTTTGTTTGTTTGTTTTTATCATGTACTTCTTATTACAGACCTGAACTACTCTTTATCTATTTTGATCTAGTATAATTTGAGTTTAAGCCCCAGTGTCTTTGTCAAAGGGCCAATTCTGCTCTAATCATATCCCAGTCATATGATTATCCCAGCAACTATGAGGAGCCCAGTGAAGTTATGTTAAAAGGACAACAAAAGGAAGTCTAGTAGGTTTACTTTAAAAAAAATAAATAAATAACTCCTTAGGCATTGTAGGATATTTTACTGTCAGCTGTACAATAAAAGAAACAGGCTGAAGAAAAACCTTTTCACCTACATCCTGCCAGAATGAGGGAAAAACCAGGTGAGCTGACCTCAGTTTTAAACTCTGACGTGTCTTATTGATCATAACTCCACGCTCTTATTTTTAAAGTCGTAACCGGAAGCTGTTTTGCAACAGCACGGTGCGCTTGACGGCGACTCGCCGCTGTTCCAGCCCAACCGTCGGCGGCCAGAGCCGGAGACATGGGAGCGCGGAGCCGCCGGGGAGGGGGCCACTCTGCTCAGCCACTGCACGTCAACAACTCGCCCCGAAAGAAGGAGTCCGTGTCCCGCAGGAAAGATCGTCAGTTCCCCTTTGTTTTTCACAGTCAATTTCAGCACCGCGGAGACCGGAAGTAAAACAAGTTAAATGATAATTGTGTATTTTTGACACCTTGGGCTGAAGTGCCACACCTTTACGCAGCGCAACAGGTAGGTTGACGTTTCTGTTACACGTTTCTGTTACTTTTGCTGGTGTTTTCGACTTTTGTTTGGACGCGAATGCACCTTTGTAAAGGTTGAGCTCTTTATGACGCGGTATTAACGCCGACCTGACGCAGCTCTGAGCGCTAACAGGTGAAGGGCTGCGCTGCTGCCAAACATATGGAGAGCCCCAAAACAGCAACTAAAGCCCGATTATGCAGAAATTCATTCATTCATTCAATAGTTTCGACTGAGATGCTTTCGTTTTAATTTCTTTGCGCGCAAATATATTTAAAAGCTGATATTTTAGAATTGTTTTTACTATCTCGGCTGAAACGCGGACGCAGGCGCGCCTGTTTCTGCCTAAATAAACCTGTTTGTATTAGAAATTCATGTTTTTGTATCAGAAAACCTTTGGTCAAGTAAATATATTTACTTTTTCATTGAATTAAACACTTAAAAAAATTACATAAATGACAGAGGAAGACGTTTTGCTTTTAAAATCCAGTTGAATATCTGTACTTTGTCCGTTTTGTTGTCACATATTACATCTGGGTATGGTTTTTTTAGGTTATTATTTGTCAAACCTTTGGTGAAAACATGAAAAGGTTTTCCTGCTTTCGTGCTTCAGGCTCATGAAGGATCTGAACATCTTCATGCGTTAATGAGTCAACTTGGGGGAGGAGGGCTGTTCTGGTTTCAGTTGAACACATCCGGGTCGACGGCCTTGGGCCTTGTTTGCACAGCTAACAGCAACTCTCCCTGAACCCGGGGTCACTTGCGGGCCCCGTCTCGGGGCCCTAAACTGGTCTGTTGTTCGTCACGCGAGACTCAAACAGAAGGTCAGCCGGCGTTCGTACGCCAGCTGGTCTTCTTCGTGTCCCCCTCCAACTCTTCTCATCGCAAACGACGATAACCTGGAACGTTTTCCATTTATGTCAAGTGGTTTGCTCCGCCCACGCGGAAGATATCAAACAAAACCAGCCAGTAAAAGTCCATGCAAATAATATTTGCTCAAAGGTCTCGTCTGTTCTGCAGCAGAGCTGCTGCAAGACATGATGTTCTTTTCAAAACAAATACTCATTTTAAACTCATTTTTTTCATTGCTGCAACCTGCGCAGATCAACGATAATGAACGAGGTCGGCCAAGCCACAGCTAGCTCACTCAGCATATTCCATCTTCTGTTCCAGTTGAGCCATTACCCACACATCAAACTACCAACTAACACGTTAGCACTAGCTAAAACAGCCCTGGTTTGACAGCGTTCCGACATTACGGAGCAAAAATATTGCTCCCATTTGTTGGAAGGAAACTTTTTTCTCTGCCAGCTGATGCTGCTTGTCCGGGTTGTTAAGGTCCGTTCTCCATGTTTGGGTGGAAGCTAATGGCTAAAAGAGAGGCTTAATTGCTCATGTGTAGCCTGGTTTATTTCCTGCTCTGGAGTTACTGAGGAACCACAGGAAATAAACAGGTTTGTTTGCTCTGTATTTGATTGGAGCTTGCTGGGAAAGGGTGGACAGGTAACGCCTGGCGTCATCTCATCAAGGCCACCTGGAAACGTGACTTAAAAAAACGGCCGCAACAATACGTAGATGAGAGCGTTGATTGTTCGTTTCTCACGTTTGATCGCGGGTATTTAGCCTGGTTTAAGGCTCCTTGAAGCTTTACGGGACAGGTTATCTTTACTACTGTATCCGCTGGTCATAAAACGCCTGTATTTTTCCTTTCTGTTCATGCCACAGACCGTTACACCAACCAATAAACACGCTGTTTTCATTTATTGGACATGTGAATCAGATAAAAGCCATAAACAGCTGGATATCATGCATGTATTCAGAAGGTTAACTGACCAGTTTGGCGTTTCATCCTGAAGGCGCTGCACGCTTGGGCCCTTTCTGAACCAGGTCCACTCCCGATGCTATTCCGGGAGCTGTCCGTGGCATCAGAGGCCCGTGTTCCCCTAACAACCTTCACACGCGGGACTGCATTAATTGATTTGAGCAGAAAATTGTATCGATTACACAATCACAGTTATCTTATCAACGCTGAGGGCATGGCCACGATGTTACACAACCAGTAATTAAGCTGATAAAGTTATCGTGAACATTTAAAAATGATGCAGTTATCACAAGAAGTAGCTTAAAATGGGGGCAGGGCTTATGGCATCTTTCAGTAACTTCCTTGTTGTGCTATTTCCAGCCTCTTTTCATTGATGATTGATGTCTGCCGATCCCTAAATGCGTTGTTACTAAACACGTTCTGAGTCGATTTTCCTCTAATTAAGATAACAGCAGCAACGTTTCCTTGTTCAAGTTGAGTTTTGCTTGTATTTAACCTCAGATTTGAGATACGTGTGTTTGAGAAAAGGTCCAACACGTTATGACAACGTGTAATTAAGTTGCACATTTCTGCCTTAAGACGCGCTGTTTATGTTGGGTTTTTAAAGGCATCGCATGTCAAAGATGAACAAAGCGTTGGTAAAAAGAAAAACAGCAGGGTAGATGTCAGACCAGTTATCCCACTTTAGCGCCTCTCCCAGGTCGCCCACATGGCCACGCTTTCCCTACGCAAACAGCAGCGCTCCAGGATGTCAAGCCCATTCCTACTTCACCACGGGAGCAGTCAGGTGACCTGCAGGGTCCCGTCTGCAAAATACTCAGCTTCTTTGTTCCACCAGAACCCCCCCCAGAGGAACATCTGCACCTCAGGCAACAACTGTCCAAAGCTGAAAGCACAGATCAGTTAGCAGAGGGGGAAAAACGCCCGCTTGTGTTCCGTTGGCGGCGCTGAAGCCTGCCAGGCGTCACCTGTATGTTGACACGTGCTGTATTTGAACCAGCAACTCAAGCCCACATTGACGCAACGGTGATTGTCGAGTTCAGCTCATGTGGGGACAACAAAACACCCGAGTTGATATTAGCGTCGTGGTTAGCTTGTTCAGCAACCACCACAAGGACGGGTTTGCTTCCAACAGTCCCTGTAGGGGGCGATATGGAGCAAAATGTTTTGCAAATCGTGCTTTGAAGTTACGTCAGCGAATCCATGACGGAATCAGCCTCTCGGAGTAGCTAAAATGCTAACCCTTCTTTGATGTCCTCATTTCAAAGAGTCGCTTTTGAAAAAGTCAGAAGCCGTTTTAGGAAAAGAAAAAAAAAAATCTAATTTAACTTTCCAGGGGAAGAATTATTTTAAGCCTTATCGCTCCAGATTACATTTTTCCAGCTGGGGCAATCTGTCAGAAATGGCTGCGATCGCCACCTCCGCTGGAATCCCCGGATTTCAATCCAGGCCACATTTGGGGAACGCTCGACGCAATCACAGGTTTACTGCGCCTGTTTCTCCAAGATGAAATGTTTCCATTTCCTCTGAGGGAAAGTGAAAGAGCAGACACTCAGCCGGGCTGCCAGCCCTGATATATCCCCCCCGCCCTCCCCGTAATCGTCCTCCCATCTTCCCCATCATAAGAAACGGGAGCAATATACTGTATATTCTATCGACCGGCGCAGGCGGAAGATAAAGGCCCGTTACTGCCGGCCGACAATGGCCACCATTTGAATGAACGATAGCCGATGGATGCACAGATGGAGTCCCTGATCTCATTACCAGTCTGGAACGTCTCCAGGGCAACCACACGTTTGGTCAATGGGATGTTCTGGTGACAGTCAGCAGAAAAACAGCTGAAGAATCAGTCATCCAGCACTTCCTGGCTGTTTCCAGGCAGTTGGGGGGGAGCAGAATTCCGGGTTTGGGTGTTTTGGACGGAGTCAAAGATACACCTGTGCACTTCCTGGTTCCTCGTCCTCTGCGTGTCCATTATTTACTGTGCAAACACGGCGGGCCCGGATGGCTGCTTTAAATAGCCTCCCGGAGGCCCCAGTGTGCCTTCATTAGTCATGCTTGTCTTCTTTTCTTCAGTCTTCAGAGCCGTCACTGACCTTCGCCGGCGCGTTACTCACGAGGCCGATCGGGCCGAGATGGAACTGAATCATCTCTGCCCCCGCGGGGGGGTCGATTCCCCTCCGACTGAGCTGCTTCTGCTGACCAGAAGCAGGAAGAGCGGCCCGTGGCGGCGGCGGCGCCGCAGCGCTAGACTTTTGCCTTGCAAATCTGCAACCCAATTCCCCCGACGATGCAAACCAGATTTTTCCGACCCGACTGCCTGTTTGCCGATGAAGCCAAAAACAGTCAGTTTATTACGAATAATCAGCACGTTGGCGACATGGTGAGCTCGTGCAATCCCAGATGCTCATGGGTTACCACGAGAGGTGGAGTCATGAGGTTTACTTCAGGGGTAAACGACATTAAAAGTTTACTTTGTGCACATTTTAACATGCGGACCAACTGTTTTCCAAAGATAAGAGCTATAAATTAGCATTGAACCACTAAATTAGTTGTTTTCACCATAAAAACTTGGTGCCTTGAAGTGACTCGTTTATTCTCATGATTTATTCAGAAGGGTTTAGGTCCGTTAACGCCTTTATTTTTGCAGAGGCGACTGCGAGCTTTAAGATGCCCCCCCATTGACTCCGAGGCTTACACATTAAACCTACCCCTAGGGCGGCGCGCACGCATCGGCGAGATGTGGCCGGTACATAACGCACAACAAGACGGGGCAGCCGGCGGGGAACCAGCGGGACCGGTCGGAAGATAATTCCTGACCTGCGCCGGTGCTACGGCTAATCAGGAAAGAGAAGCGTCGGCGACTCCCGCTTTCCCCGACCGGCGCCGCGGTCAATTAGTCTGAAAGTTCCTGACGCCCGCTGGGAAATCACCTCGCCTCTTCCGCCCCTTAAGAAGGATAGAGACACTTCAGCCGGGAGGACGTGCGTCAGGTTAACAGCGCCCTCGCGTTAAAATCCGAAGCACTCGCGCCTCTCGGCCGCTCTGGATGGCCCTCGGCGCGACACACCCTCTTGACTTTTTCCACGAGTGGCGGCGAACACGCGGCCGGTCCTGGCACCAACGCAGGAGAGGGTTCTCAACGACAAGTGGGAGGTCCTCGTGGGATCCATCAGAGCAGAGTTTTTAATCGGGATCCGCCGTTCCACCCGCGAGGCCTTCTCTCTCCAGCCTGGCTGGGTTCCTCCCAGTTCTCTTCTGTCCGCCACCTTCGCCGCCCTCGCTCCTCTCCTCCAGACAAACCTTCAAGAATGGCCGGTTAATTATTCACCCGTGCAGTGAAAGGCCGGAGCAGAGAACCGGCCCGCCGGGAGAGAAAAGGTCACTCCAGCCGCGCTCACAGACAGACGCCGCGCGGTGATGGACGCCAGGTGTATCTTGATCTGCGGGTTCTTAAAAAGCCTGACTGATGAGGAGAACGTCTGTGGGGCGTCCGGGGAGCGCCACACCTGCCCCATCTTTACCTGAATTAAGCTAATTTTTCCTCTGTGTCTCCCCTCAGCTCTACGACCCGGCTGGACAAATGGGGTGCCAGTGCTGCAGGATGATAAAAAGGTGAGTCTGCCGCCGCTTCCTGTCCCCGTCTCCTCACTGTTGCCTGGCTACAACCCCTGCCGCCTGGTGGGTTGTTTTTTTTTTAGCAATTTGCTGGGTCATTTCTCCAAAACAGCCCTCTTTATCTGCTTTTCCACTCGCCTAACCCTTGCAACCTGGGGGCATTCCAGTTGTCCAAAAACAGCCCCGGTCCCCTGCTGCAGGGACGGACGGATGCTTGGGCTCCCCCAGGATGAATCATTTGAATCGTTGCCTCTCCGGTAGCAACGTCTCACCTCTTATCTGCAGGAGCAATTTCCAAGCCGGCGCAATGATTTCTTGTCTGGTCCGTGCGGGTAGTGAGAGGTGCGTTTATAGCGCGGCTGCGCTCTCGGCCTGGCGCCCGCTCTTTAGCAACCCGCGGGTCGATACGCCGATAACCCCCCCCCGTAACGTGTTTCCTGGAGGAACCGGCTGCTCTTCCACATGTCGTTGTCAGGGTGTCGCCTGTCTGCACCAATGGGGAGACGGGCTAGCGCGCAGAAAGGGCACGTTAGTGACGCGCACGTGTAGCTCCCTGACTGTCTGCTTTGTCGGGACAGACGGGAGGACGCTGGGGGAGAGAGGTGTGGAAGTCAGCGAGGTCTAGCTAGCACGCGTGTCGGTGTGTGTGGGCTAGTTATTGGGCTAAAAACAACAACGGAAGGTTGTGTTTTTGTTTTGAAGATTGTTTTTGAAGGCACCACGACAGGAGGAAGGGAATGGAGCTTGATTAGCGAGCTGTGATGGCGTCTGTGTGGACAGGCACCCGGCAAGGCGGGAACGCAAATAAAATGGAAAATTGCACTTTCGCGGCAGGAGGTGACTGATGTCTGCTACACCGACAAAAACACAGCCCCCCCGTCGACTCTGTTAATACCTGTCGAGCTGCGCCGCGGCGGCAAGAGAGAATCCTCCGAGAAGAGAGTGAAAGGCTGACATCAGAGGGACGTTTGAGATGCAGAGCTGCTTCATTATTAAGGCGACATTTTAATCCTGGACGTGTCCGTCCCTCTTGACCTTTGGTCGTCTCCAGGAGAGAGACGGGCTGTAAACAGTCAGAACAGTCGGCACTCCAAGCAGCACCTCTCAATCACAGGCTCCCTTCAACGGGAGCGTCTCCGCCGCAGTGGGTGTTGGTTTTGTTTTTTTGTTTTATCGATTGTCACATGAGCGTCTGAGTCCCGGAGCTCAGACGAGGACAGAAATAGAGCCGTCTGTCCACCTGTCTGTCTGTACTCTTCCGCTCATCCATCTCGAAGCGCGCAGTGGTTATCTCATATAACAGGACTCGTACTGTTTTGATGAAATGATCTGACTGATTTCTTTCTGGCCCTCAGCTACATTTACGACCCCACTTCGCCGGCGGAGGTGAGGAAGTCCGACTCGGCGGGAAGCTCGCTCTACCAGCCCCATCACCTGCCGGGGGCTGCCCTCAGCGGTGACCCCAACAAGCAGAAGCACGGCATCAACAACCTGGGCTACAGCAAATCCAGCGACAGCACGCTAAAGCTGGAGGTGGACAACAACCACGTCAACAACCGGCTGCACGCCGCGCCGCCGCCCGCCGACATCTACATCATCCAGCCCGAGAAGATGAGATGGGCGGTCCAGGAGAGGAGCCCGAGCCCGGTGCCCGTTTACCCAAACATGGAGTACCGAAACCACACCAGCTACGACGCGCAGGGGCACCGAGGAGCGCGGAGCGGCTGGGACAACTCGGTCACGCAATGCATCAACGGCCTGGAAAACCTGTCGGTGGACGAAATAGACGAGGGCGTCGGAGGGACGCCGGAGTATCTGTGCGACACGGGGGACGAGGTTAGCGTCCTGTCGGTGGACATCCACACCAGCAACACCAGCCTGTCCTCGGCCGACACCAGGGACGGGCTCAGGCTGCCAAAGGCTCCGGACGTTTCCACCGTGGAGAGCGGTATCTCTGTGATGAAGAGCGAGGACGAGGAGGAGGCGACCAAGGAGGAGGAGGAAGTGCAGAGCATCACGGACTCAATGGTAGCCGAGGCTCTGGCCGCCCTGGAGGCCGCCACCGCTGGAGAGGACTGAAACTCTGGGACATGAGGCGGCGCCTTGACGGTGAAGGACAGTTTTAGGGATGAAGGAAGCCTCCGTTTACAGAACGTTAGGAGCCATTTTTGAACTCATGGATGATGTTGTCATTTCCAGCTACACTGACTGAAGCTCATGTCTCCGGCGGTGCCGGGTTTGTTGAAACCGCAACTCAAGAGACGTCATGAGGACCAAAAACCACCTTTATTTAAACACTCCTCACAGGCCTGTACGCTGTCTGATCCATATTACGCCCTTTACAGGTGTTGTTCACCCACGTGATGCTTTTTTTTTTTTTGACCCAGTTTTGCAACATTATGCTAATTGTTAGCATAATCCTTCTACTGCCTGCCAAAGCTTACAGTTTGTTCTCAGAGAAAATGGTCAAAGCACATTGCTTCAACACGCTAATCATAAGGTTTTTTTCCGGCTGATATTTATATAAACATTGTCTTGTCCATTTTATTGAAAAAACTATGTTGCTAACTAAGAGTAGCATCCTGCATTTTTAGCTTATCTTGTTATCACCAGTTTAATCGCAGCACCATTTAGAAAATGCGTAGTTTGCACACTGTTGTTGCACCAAACCACCTGTTAGCGTTCAACTACGACACCCCGAGTATTTGCATTATTTGGCAACGCAAAAGAGGTAAAAAGATGATACTAGAGGTGGGAAATTTACTCAGACTTCAACATTTCAAGTGTGTTTTTGACAGCACAAGCATGTGTTTGCTGAGCATCGTTAGCATCCCGACTGTGACGCCACTTCTGTGGCTAATCTATGCACATGTGAAATATTTAACAGGGCAAAACAGCCACATGTACACTTAGCTTATCTTAGCTCATGTGAAGCCATCCAGCTAGTTCTTTTTCCTCCTTATGAAGGGGACCTCTAACGCTATATACCATGTGAGACAATCCTGATCTGTTCAGAACATTTATTGAACAAAAACAAAACTTTGATTTTATGATCAAATGGCAAACACCCACGACCAATGCTAAGCTGTAAAAGATCCATTGTTAGCAGCCTTGGTGTGCTTTTGTCACACATGCTAACGTTGCTAGCAAGCTAAGATGGGAAACAATGGCAATAGTGAAAGTGAGGGAAGGGCAATTTTACATGATATTGCAAAACTAACAGAATAAACATAGATGTCTCTCAACAATTTAAGGGGTTTTTGTCAAGCAGGTCCCCTTGGTTTGTCACTTCTGATCTGGCCGGTGACATTAGTTCAGTTTCAATCTGCTTTATGTTCCCGCCAAACTAATTGAGGCTAGAGAAACATGCTTTTTTTAAAGTTTGTGTGTGCTAAATGGGACTGGGACCCTCCTCTTCACTGATCGTTTGAACGCCAAACACTTTCTACTTATATTTTTAGTGTAAAATAAAGAAATGTACCAAAAACTGATGAACTCTGCTGACTATTGCATCACATTTAGCTCAACTGCTGACAAAAGCACATTTTTAGCTTCGAGTAGCTAACTTACCGTGTCATCAACGGCGGTTCTGTGTCTTCTTTTGTCGTCTCGTTCTTCCTTTGATGCTGAACGTCCGTTAGCCCGTCTTGTCTGGTCAATGAAAAGCAAGTTTTAACAAAAGCCACTAAATGTTTTGATTCGATTCAATTTTATTGTCATTTTTATATATGTGTTATCATCATTAAACATGTAGAAATACAAACAAAAATATAATAATTGACAAGCGTGATTAAGAATATTGATCTACTGGTGCGTGAAAGCTTAAGGCTAATGCTGATGCTAGCTTTAGCACTGAATATGAACACATCAGCACCACTCAGCATGGGGAAAACAAGACTGTTTCCACAGCAAGCTCCATTCTGCGTTTTCATGTTTTTAACATCGACCTGTGTTGATAATAAACGGGCCTGGTTGTCGGTCTGGTGGCTGTTTACGAGTGTTTTTGCTGTGGGACTGGTGTTTAAGCCTCCCTCCAGCCCCCAGGCAGTGTCAGGGGCCTTGGCTAATGAACACCTCGAGGCCTTTTTTTAAAATTCGGCACCTTGGCAACATCAACAAAGCTAAAAGGCATCACCAGCAGCTGGCTTGAACAAGCCAGCCTCCCAGCCTGTTTGTGCTTAAACAATTCAACCAGTTTCTGTTTGTTTTACCTGTTAAACATCTCCTTAAATCCTGTCACTCCTGCGTCAAATTAAAGTCAGGTTAGGCTCAGTGTTACTATTTAGTTTGAAGGATTAAAGGCTGATTTAAAAGTGATTAAAATCCCAAAGTCAAGGTTGAAAAAGCTTCAAAACTTACTTTCTCCTCTCAGGCTCTGCCTGGGCAGCTGCGTTAGCGAGGCCCTGATTGGTTGTTTTCAAACCTCTGGATGACCAGGTGTCAAAACAGGTATCAATCAGCACCCAGGGGCACCTGGGAAATGTAGTTCTCACACTAGAGCACAGGCTAATGCTAAACACTAACACAGAAACAAGATATTAATGAGGTTAAAGGGATGCTTTTGTGACCTGTTAGAAGAGTTGTGAAATACATTCCACCTGTGCACGAGCAAACACAGGTGCGCTCGTCCTGACATCATTCCCTTTGCCTCTGGTTACACCTGTCCTGACCAAACACAGGGTTTTTGTTTTTTATTTTCATGCCAGGAAGGTGACTGGCTGCTTCCGCGAACACTGATCACCTGTTAATGATTGGTCAGGTCCCAAAACACACACGTTACCTCTAAACGTCCCCACTTCTCCTGTTAAACATTAAATGCTCAGTTGAAACTTTAATAAACATACAAGGGAATTCATCATTGCAGCACAATCTTTGCTGACATTGGCAGAACTGCGAGGCAAGAAAACACGTCTGCTAACTTCAGCTGTTCCACATCAGGAAATTTAGTCTTTGCTTGGCAACAGGACGGTCAGCTTTAACCTTGGTGAAGGTCCAGAGGGGTCAAGGGTCGTGGTCTCGGAACAACTCTGTGAAAGCCAGTCATGTGACAGCCGATTTTCATCATCTCATCAGGGAAATGTTTTATTTCTTTACTTGTTCACTGATAAAAACCCATCTATCCTAAAATATACATTTTTATAGTAGAGGCACAGTAAAATGATTTCACAACAACTGAAACGTTCATAAAACGCTTACAAGGCTAAAAAATAAAGAAAAACACGAGTTAACACAACTCCTGTTCTTGCTTGTTGGCACCAGAAAGCCAGTTTAGTTGCATTTATGACAGTAGATCATGTGACGGACAACCTGCCAGTGAAGGTGATATATTTGTCAGAACATTAGCGTACTAACGCGTCGCTGGACTCGCCCAGAGCTAAAGTTTTCCACTCGTCCTCTGTCAACAAGAGGCCGCCGTCAACTTCCTGGTTCCTGTTGGGAACTGGCAGGAAGTGACCTCAGACTCGCTGCGCCTGTACCTGTGTGGCGTTAGCTGCCCGGGGCGAGGCCTCGCCCCTTTACCAAGGCACTCGGGTCGTTTTATTTCCACATATTTAACGTTATTTATCCACGTCTGCTTGTGAAGACTAAACATGGCTCCACGCTGCTCTCGCCGCCGCCGCCGCCGCCGTCCTCGCCATGAGCAGCACACTGGGCTGCTAACCGGTTAATGTGACATGGAATTTAGAAATATAATGTCCGTTTGGTCAGACCTTCCTCTTTGGGCATCTAAAAAAGAAGATGAAAGCGGATTAGATGCAGAAACTGAACATCAAAGCGACTGAAAATGACGACGCCGTCTACCTGAGCTTCTACCGCTTCTCTTTGTCCGCGTCGTCCGTCTGTTCCTGCGGGGAAAAACAGTCGTCATGATTCATCCTCACTTTTAGAACACTGAGCTCTGTTTGGCCTCCCGGGTGGAAGCTTTTCTGCTCGTTTCCATGAGTCAATACGAGGAAGCCTCTAGTCAACACGTGTAACAACCCCAGAAACAAACACGGATGTCGCATCTGTTCCAAGCTAACCGCGGCGCCATGCGGCTACGCCCAACAAGGAAATTGGTGAAGAAAAAATATCACTAGAGCCACAAAAGCCACGCTTGGAAATCAACTACCCGCTTTCCAAACTGGCGTCCGCTGCCGCTACCTAGCATTAGCGGCAATAGCTCGCGGCGCAGAAACACGATATGATTAGTTTCCTCTGAGTTAAATAGTGAAAAGATGTCGTGTTTCCACGGCGACAACCTGCTGAGACTCAGACGTGGTCCTGCTCTTGGGCTTCGCCTCGGTCGGCGTGGACGGGACGCTGCCGTTGGAGTCCGTCAGGAGCAGCGTTCGCCTCTCCTTCGCAGCTTTGTCACACTTTGTCACGCGGAACCTGCGAAAGACCCCAAGGATTTGTGGGTAAACACACGAGCTGGAAGTTGTTGCAGGTCAATGGCCGATCGATTTAAAGAGCATTCTGGCTTTTCTCGGCTGCTGTGTACATTTGCTAACTTTTTAGCTTCGTGCAGCCGAACCTTTGCGCTGAAGGTCAACAGAGGCGGGACGGTGACTCTCCCAGGCCTCGTTCCCAGGCGCTCACCTGTGCGGTTTCCAGGTCAGTAGCTCAGAATTCAGTTAATTAAGAGTGGAGTTAATGATTGAAACACACACACCTGCCAACAGCCAGGACGGTGACCTCGCTGTTACGGCTCTGGCGCTGCTCCGCCTTGCGGGGCGACGGCCTCCTTATCAGGGGCCACTTCTTCTGGCTGCAGCGGGTGCAGATGTTCTTGTGGCCCGTGCCGTCGATGGTGTGCAGGTGGCTGCAGGTGTGCTTGGCGGCTCCCGGGGGCGCGTCGGGCGACAGCGGGGTCATCGGAGGGGAGGGGGTGCCCACCGAGGAGGGGGTGAGCGGGGGGCTGAAAACAGATCCAGTGATCAGTGGCGCGCCTGAAGTTGAAGTTATTTACATAAAACGAGCCTTCGTTAATGGATCTGGGTCAATGTATGCACGAGCTGTGTGAGTTATTTAATTTATTAGCCCAGATTTTAATATATTTCACTCTCATTTCATTCCTGGTTGGTGTAACCTACATTTTATTCCCTCCAGCTTGTTATAAACTGTGATGTAGAAGTAGTAAATTGGATCTGATCTCTCCCCATTACACCGATTCAAGGAACCCTTGATCCACGCTGTCGCCCCCTGGCGGCGGCCTGTATAATAGGTTGAGCTTTTCTTTCTTTTTTTAGCATTTAGCCTCCACCTGTTTCACCTTTGACCTCCGCAGCCATCCTAGCGGGCAGGCCTCTGTCTCCCTCCTTGTCTGTCCCCCTCTGTCCTCTGCTCAAATGCCCAGTAAATCACCAGCTCCTCTAAGTGATCCTCTGGCAGGAAGCCCGCCCCGGCTGGGAGGCAGAAATATGAGGGGTAACGTCGTTAGCAGAGGGGGCAGCTGGAGCGACGCAAACTGAGAAAAGAAACCGGGAGGACGGAGGAAAAAAAAACGCCTGCGTTGCAGATTTTACCTGATTCTCTCCCTAAGACGGCGTGACCGCTATCCTGCTATCCCATAATAACCTGGTGCCGTTTGTCCGCGCTAACAGAGGAGAACGTCTCTTTTGTCTTTGCGGCAGGACGAGGACAGGATGTGAGGAAGAGGAAAACGCGCTACGCTAACCGGATTTACCCGGGCCGTCACAGACGTTCTTTCCCTTCGTTATCTCCGCGGAAACGCAACATCAGGACATGTGACCTCAGCCTGAACGTTAGCTTAGCGGCTGCGCCGCAAACAAACAGCAGCACCGTTGCCGGAACTTCTTCCATCAGCTTCTCAGCTAACAAGCTGTGGCATCAGCAAGGAGAAGACACTCCTGGCTTAGCTGCGCGTGCTAACGTGGCAACTTCCAGAAGTTTTAAGGCGCCGTTTTCATCCGGCTGCGCCGCCTGGGTTTCCTGTCTAGCAGGGAAGCACGGCGGCATCTGCACCGTCAGGCGCTGACATTTCAGGAGCGGTCCCCAGCTGCTCGCCCTCAATCAGAGCTCGCCAAACTGGAAAGGCATCAGAGGAGGGATGTGCCCGACCGCCTCCGGCTCCACACCGTCACTCACGAAGGGGCTTTCCAGGAGGCCTGTGGCGCCCTCCGGTGGCCGCGGCCGGTACTCACCCGTCAGAGTCGATGCTGTTCTCGTGGACCATGGCTTTCAGCGCGTCCGAATTGGCTGCAGGAGGGAGAGAGAGAGGGAGAGGGAGGGAGAGAGAGAGAAAAGAGAGTGAGGGAGGGAGGGAGGATGCACCACAGCAAAGGCAGGAGTGGGTCGGAGATAAGAGCAGCGCTGGGAATTAGCCAGCAGCGACGCTTGAGCGACTTCAAAAGAGGCGTGCATTATTATAAGATGGTTACACGAGATTAACCACCAGAGAGAATTAAAACGCCACATCGGTGAGCACAAGAACTGCAAAAACTCTTCTGGGGACGATAAAACCAAACAGAGAGAAAGAAAAAAAACCTGCAGAATACGACGAAACGCTGGACGTTAAACTAACTCCGGGGTTTCAGGGGGAACATCCTGGCTGAGTGGTTTTTGGATTTGTGTAGTTTTACTTTGGACTGGCTGTTTTTTGAGGGATAAATGCAGGTTTGAAGGGTCCAGATGTCACACGAGTCCAAAACTCAGGTTTACTGGAATATGACAATGAAATTAAACCGTTTGTCCTGACCCTGATCACACACACACACACACACACACACACACACACACACACACACACACACACACACACACACACACACACACACACACACACACACACACACACACACGCGGTCTTAAAACATTTCAGCATTTTTATGATAATATGATTTCATGGGGTTGTTTTTGTTGTGACCTGGTCATGTGACCTGGTCGTGTGACCTGGTCATGTGACCTGTCTAGGGCTAAAACATAAAAACGAATAAATAAAAACAAGTTTGTTAACGAGTACCTTCGTTCCTCATGATGTAGTGGACGATGTGTCCCACGGTGTCGTTGTCGCTGTCGTTCGCGTCTGGGACATAAGCAGACATTAAACAAGCAGACATTAGCATAAGTAATCAGCAAACTCAGCACTTTAGCTGCCACTTTAGCTGACGAGCGCGCACGTTTGTGGGCCATAAATTTACCTGATGGGGCAAAAAGAAACAAAGACTGAATTCTCTCTTTGAAGTTGCATCATAGGAAAAGACACAGCTGAATGATGTGTGCATCGAAACAGGACGAGCACACACCCACGTCGGCTTCCCGTTCATCATTTCCTCCCGTTTTTCGCCCCGCCGCTGTAAGTAAACGACTCCCCACCCGTCCCGACTGATTCTGAAGAATAAAGTCGTCGACCTCGAGGGCAGAAATGTCAACAAGGAACAAGTGGAGCCTCAGAAGAGGAAGAAGAGAGAGAAGAGACGGCCGAGTGACGGAGGGAGGCCAGGGAGACACAGGCAGCCTTGTTTCTCTTCTTTTGTGTGGAGGTGAAAGGGTTGGGCGCAGCCAGGGAGGAAGAAAAACCTCACGGTTCTCTCTCTGCCACACCAGAGGAACCACATTCAGGCCTCTCCTGATCCAGGACCCACCTGGAGGCTCAGGTTTAAGCCTGCAAAGGTCACAACATTCCACACAACAAAGAGCTACGCATAGCATGCTACTAGCTAGCGTAGCTTTGATTTAAATGTTTCTCTAACCCTAATCCTCCTCTTCCATCGGTCCTCCGTTAATGTTTGACCTGCCCGGCGCCGCTGCGAAGCAACCGGGAGGGTTTTCTCCCGGCAACCCGGCCCAGCCCTGTCATTATCCTGCCGCCAGGGCCGGGCCGCCTGCGCCAGCTCAGAGACCGCAGCGCTGGCTAAACCGAAAGGACGAGAAAGCTGGAGCATCATCAAAGGTGTGGCTCCAATCTGCCAGTTATCTCCACCTTATCTCCCCCCGCATCGGTCGCTCAGCAGCTGCGTCCTCAGGGGCGCGCTCATCTATCTAATCTCTGCATGGTTTCAGATTAGAGATTAACCCGGCTGCGGCGTGGTCTCGGGCGTCCCCACAGATGCAATAAAAGCAGAACAAAGCTGCAGCTGGTCTCACTCTGAACTGCTGTCTCCAGCTGAAGCTCGCCGCCCCCACCAAAGGGTGGGGCTGGTTAGCCGTTAGCCATGCTAATTATCAGCCTTCTGTTTGGGAGCCTGATGTTAAACCCTTGGAAATTCTTATTTTTGATCGAACGCTGTCAAAAAAAAGAAGAAAAGCAGGACTTTAAAGGCAGAAAGAAACCAGCAGAAGCGTTCCTCACCGTCGCCCAGCTCCACGTCCTTCCCTTCCTCCCACGTCTCCTTCTCGCCATCCTGGGGCTCTGTGGTGCACCTGTAGCCCTTCCTCTTCAGCACATGGCAGATCACCACCCCCAGCAGGCCCAGGAGGAAGAAGACGGGCACCAGGACGAAGGCGATGTAGTTTGGCTGTGTCCCATCTGCGCCCCCGCCAGCTTTTCCGTTGGTGGCGTTGTGTGCTGCAGGGAGAGGAAAGAGGGGACACGTGGAAAATCCCGACGTCCTTCACTGGAACCTGATATCCCAGCAGATGACAGGATCTAAATTCCATCAGCTGTTGAGCGTCCTCTTCCTGGAGACACTAGCTGCCTAGCAACCGCAGCAGAGAAGGTCAGAAACCACAAAGTTTATCAGCGTAACCTGATCTCCGCTGGTACCAGCTGACCGGACCTCAAACCTGTTAGCGTTAGCTTCTGGCTGTTCTTCCTCACTGTGTGAAGGATTAGCAAGAAGGCTAACGGTACCATCCCACTCAAGGGCTAACACGGTTTTTTTTCCTATAAATAAATGTCTGGTCTGGATGTAATCAGGTCAAAAGGTCAGACCGACCCCCCCCCCCCCCCC